>PYHW01009604.1:208121-243092 GCA_013186435.1 Turdus rufiventris | reverse complement strand
GGGCGGGGCCGGGCTGCGGAGCCGGGCTGGGCCGGGCTGCGGGGCCGGGGCTGGGCTGGGCTGCGGGGCCGCCGCCAATGCGGGCGGGGCGGCGGCGCCTGCGCCGGGCCCGCTGTGCTCCGCCCTGCCCGCTGTGCTCCGCCCTGCCCGCTGTGCTCCGCCGTGCGGCCCGGCCCGCCTGCCCCCGCAGCCATGTGGAGCCGCTACCGGGAGCTGCTGGGCCGCGGCCGGTGAGCGGGCGGGGAGCCTCGGCCGAGGGAAGCGGGGCTGCGAGCTCCTGCCCCGGCCGGGCACAGGGCCCTGCGCCCCGGGAAGCTCTCGCTGGAGCGCCCGGGCCGGGGCCGGGGTCGGTGGCGGCGGCGGCACCGGCGGCAGGAGCGCGGTGGTTCAGCGGGATTTGTGTCGTTCCAGGTCCCTGGGCCGGAGGGCGTGGAGGTGGAAGAGCGTGGCCGCCAATGAGAGAGCGCTGCAGTACCGGGTGGGCGAGCAGATCCACGGCTTCACCGTGGAGCAGGTGAGCTCGGCCGCCGCTGCCCTTTCCTCTGTGTGCACAAAAACTTCCCCAGGCGTCTGCGCTTTAAATACTTGCTTTGGGTGGTCAGTCATAAAAATGACACAGGAGTTTCTCGTAGGTGCTTCTCCGCAAGCAGATATTATAGGTGCCGTTAATACATATTTCTATAGAGGGCTAATTCTAGAGTAAATAATGCACCCCACGAGCTTGTGTGTCTGCTGCAGATGTGACCTTTCGGTGTCTGAATGTCCTGACAGATAACGGAACTTCACTCTGTGAATATGTTTTTTTAAACACATTCAAATAATATTTCATCTCCTAAGCTGCTTTTAATACCTTTATTGAGAGCCTACCATAGGAATACGTTTAATTTTTTAAAAAACTTTAAAAACCGAAAGCAGGAGCAGAGTAAAGGTTATTTGTGATAACTGATTACCAGTGATACTAGAGCTAGTGGTAGAACTGACACTGACATTTGAATATATGCCTTTTCTATTTGTATTTCTGATTGAGTATTTGTCAGTACCATAAGAGTATGGTTTTTTGATGGCAGTATACTTTCACTGGGTTATAAATTTCATTTAAGTTTTATTTTTCATTTGCATAATTATTTTTTCCTCTCAAACCACTGAAGCAAAAACTTATTTAACACTGTATGATCCAGTATTATATATAGGACCAACAAACTATAATTTATTTATCATGCACAATTTATTTGACCTAGATGAAGTCACTGGAATACAGATGTTTTCTTCCAATGCAGGTGACAGCTGTTCCTGAGCTGTTCCTGACTGCAGTGAAGCTTAGTCACGATGGCACAGGAGCCAGGTATTTACATGTGGCTCGCGAGGACTCCAATAATCTCTTCAGGTAAGACACTAATATAGGTATTACACACTCATCTCCACATCACCTTGTTTTTTCAGCTGTAATCTAGCATCATGGGTGGATTATTCTGTGCTAACAGGGAGGACAGTACTTCCTTTGTAGGGCTTCTTAGAATTTTTCAGGTTGTAAGATATGTTATGAAGTCTGTTGTTCAGTCTGCTGCTCAAAACGGGGTCAGTGCTTAATTCAGGTCCAGTTCCTGACTTGAAAACTTTCAAAAACGGAGATAATGCAACCATAACCTTCCATGAAGATTTTTATTTGAGCTTTTTGCGTAAAAATAAATGTGTTTACTTATGTGCTGAAAACTTCTGTACTAAGTCCGAAATAGAAGTGCAGAGGCTGTACACCCTCTGAAAAAGATGGCTGAGCACTCAGGGTCTGAAGAGCTCAAACTCTGCATCCTGGTATGTGCCATGATGCTCTCAGAAATCACAGGTGCAGGTAGGAGTGGGTGCACTTCTCCCAAATGAGTGCATCCCTCTCCGTGCTCTCTCTTGCAGTATCCAGTTCCGAACCACTCCGATGGACAGCACCGGGGTCCCACATATTCTGGAGCACACAGTGCTGTGTGGTTCCCAAAAGTATCCCTGCAGAGATCCCTTCTTTAAAATGTTAAACAGGTCACTGTCCACTTTTATGAATGCATTCACTGGTAAGTCCAAAGGAAATAATACTTACCTTAAAATAATACTTAAATACTGTGTAGTTGAAAAGCATGAGGTTTTATTGCAGTAGAGCTGTCTGGTGCTGTCCTTAATTTGGCTTTGGGGAGCCATTATTATTGGGTGTGAATGTTGTGACATGTTAAAAAGCTAACAAGGCAAGACAACAAAATAAGTCTTGTTCATTTGTCATTTACAGAATTCCAGTAGAGCTGGAGGTTTACAGTCAAAAGTACATGTAATTATTTTTATGGATAGATGGCTAAAGCAAAGTTTTCATGGTAAAATAACTGCAGTGTTAAATATGCAAAAATACCTTTCATTTAGTACATCTCTTCTGGTTATTTATATGGATGAGAAATTAAAAGTCAACAAAATGCATCTTAATCTTTCTAAAATTCTGATTATTTTTATGTTTATTTATATGCAGCTAGTGATTACACACTCTATCCATTCTCAACACAAAATCCCAAGGACTTTCAGAACCTGCTGTCAGTGTACTTGGATGCAGCTTTCTTTCCGTGTTTACGTCAGCTAGATTTCTGGTAAGACAGTTTGAGAAGTATGCAAACCTTAAATTAAAAAAAAAAAAAGAAAAAAAACCATCACTTGCTGTTATTAATTTTTTCAGGCAAGAAGGTTGGAGGTTAGAACATGAGAACCCAGCTGATCCTCAGACACCTCTAGTCTTCAAAGGAGTTGTTTTTAATGAAATGAAAGGGGCATTTGTAAGTTTTGTGGATGTTTGGTTTAAGTTCTTACAGATGGTGGAGTAACTTTAGTTGTAGGTTATCAATGGCATCATTGCACCAGAGATTCCCATTCCTCCTCTTGAAAATTTAAGTCCTCAGTAAAGTCAACACTGCTGCATAGATTTTTTTTTTTAAGTCAGCCTGTCAGAAGTTTGTTTACGTGTAGGATGGTGCCTTGTTAATGGATTTTATTGCAAAATACTCTTACATTAGCATGGAAACATAGCTAGTTTTATTAAAGTACATGAGACTGCATGCTTATGTGAGGGGGTTGTGTAAGTTAGAGCTCTGAGATCTTATTATTGAACACTTTTTGTCTTTAAAATGTATTTTGATGGCTTTCACTGAAATGTGGTGTTTTCCTATTAAGACAGATAATGAGAGGATATTTGCACAGCACCTGCAGAACAAAATCCTTCCTGATCACACCTATGGTGTAATTTCTGGTGGAGATCCATTATGTATTCCTGACCTTACATGGGAGCAGCTTAAGCAGTTCCACGCCACACATTATCATCCAAGCAATTCCAGGTATGTGAGGTTGGTGAGTGACGTCCTAAGTTATTGGGTTAGTGCTTTGGATTTTTGTGAGGAGAAGACCAGAAACACAGTGTTTTCATCTACATGGCAAGCAGCAAAGGTAACAACCTGTGCCCTACAGCAGCTAGAACAGCGTGGAAGCAGGGAATTTTTTTCTAGAAAGAGCAGTGAAGAGCGAATTGAAACCAGGAAAGAAAGGTGGCTGATTTTTCTCATTTGTCTGTTTGCCTGATCATGAGGATGTGTTTTGGGGATTGATTGACCTGAACTCATATGAGCCGAGGGGAAAGGTAACGTACTAATAAGTATTTAGCAGTAATGTTAGGGAGTTAAGATACAGGTAGCATAGATTTATTCTATGGAATAAATTTATTCTAGGAATTTATTCTAGAGGTTCCTGTCCTCTTTGAGTAACACAGACTAAGTTAGAAGTTACAAGGGAATGATTTCATTTTCTCTTGCATCACATATTACTGTGGTGAATTCTAAATAGTCATTTGATTTAGTTGGTATTAATAAGGTATTTAAACTGGAAGTCAGTTTGAAAGTTACATGCAGGAAAATAATTTTTTCTTCTGTACTAATTTTGTGCCCAATCTGTTATTCTGATTAATTCACTTGTGGAACATCAGCTTGTGTCACAACAGTGAATTTACAATCCGTTATTTTTTTTTTTTCTCATCATCCCAAGTATTCTGGTGTGCTGGTGCTGAGATTTTAATCAGGGGATGAGATTTGTCTGAGGCATAGCTTGTGCTCATGTTTGGTCCAGTGGAAGTATTTTAGGTGTGGGAATGTGTTTGGTGGAGTGACCCGTGGAAGCCAGGCATGTTTTACAGACAGAACCTGAGACATGGATCATTGTATTTTATACTTTAGATGTGAAGACTGTAAGAATTTTGTCCTCTGTAACTTAGGAGCACTGGGTTTCTGGCTTCAATTACTAATATTTTTTTCCAGAACATTGTATATTCCTGTGACTGAACAAATTTGAACATAATAAACCTGAACCTAAAGGAAAGGTGATCTGTGGCCTACAAGCTGAGAAATGTGAAATTTTACTGAGAGATCTGTGAGTTTTATATCTGTTGCATAGATTGAAGAACCACCAAACAATTTTACACTCCAGATGTAACAGAATTACTGGAAAGCACGACATTCAGAGTACAATACAAGTAGCTACTGTAAATTTCATATTAAATCAAATGCTTAATTCCAATATTTTATTTGAAATGCAGATTTTTCACTTATGGTAATTTTCCACTGGAGCAACACCTGAAGCAAATACACGAGGAAGCATTGGTAAAATTTGAAAGAATTGAATCAAATACTGAGATCCCAAAACAGAAACTCTGGGAAAAGCCTGTAAGTAAAACCAACAAACAAACAAAAACCACTAAACCCAAACCCTCCTCCAGGTTAAAATATTAACCTAACCTGCTGGAGTTACTCTTTTATTTAGAATAGTGTTAATGAGCTGAAGTATTTCTAGTCTTGGTTTCATGGGGGACAGACTACAGTTACTTTTGAGTTTCAGTAATCTAATGATTGCTTGCAGTTGCTTGTTTCTCTTATTTCCAGTTTTAAAGTCCCTTGTCATTTGAGGCACTGAAGTACTTATTAATGGAAAGTATTAAGGGCTAATGAAAGACACACTGATAGTTAGTGTCAGGAAATATGGTTTCTAATGGAATTTTATATCCAAAACATTGGTGTCAAAAATAATTTTCATGTTCTGTTCCTCCCTGGCTTGTCCAAAGGTAAAAATATTTTTTCAGAAACAGCTCAGAATGTTATTTATGGCCAGATTTTCTTCAACCTCTCCTATATTGCCCACTTTTAAAAATTGAGATGCCCCTCATATTTTTCAAGATAATGTGTGTTTGTGTATTTGCTTATGGATCTTGAATTTATTCGTGAGCATCTGTAAAATTATTTTAAATAATTGGAAAGATGATGCTATGAATGTGGAAGTCATTTTCTGTTTGTAACTTCTCTGAGCTTAGTGTGTCATTTATTGTACTTTGTAGAGAGAACAAAGGGTAACATGTGGCTTAGACTCCTTTGCTGCTGATCCTTCCAAGCAGACCACTGTCAGTGTCAGCTACTTGTTGACAGAGTAAGTATATCAAAATGAAATTCTGAATAAAGGTTCATTTTAGATCCTTAAGCAAGGTGCAGGCATGTTTCTTGTCCCCAGTCCCTCTTGATAAATGTCATCTCTAAAGAAAATAATGCCGTGGGGAAATAAATAAATCCTGCTTTAGTAAACAAAAAGTTTTGTTTCTTTTACAAGAAAAACCAGGTGTTACTTTACAGAACTATTCAGTGGATGAGACATTTGAAAACACTGTCTTCCTTTCAATTCCCTGCCATGTGCAAGCTCTTCTGTGTGACCTGCTACAAACTTATCTCCTCTTGCAGCCCAATTTAAATTGGTTTCCTGGTAGTTAGAACAAGTGAAAGATGCAGAGCTCTCCTATTTCCCTAAGGCCTGATGTGGGCATCACAGCTGACAGTTATTTCGCCCTTGCTCTGTCTTTGTTTGCTTTCTAGTTCTTTTGTAATGGACTCGGTGATACTGGGTGTCACATATGGTTTTTAAGAGCTAATAGTTTTTCTTCAGTATTACAGACACTTTTGAAACATTCACCCTAAGCCTGTTGTCTTCACTCTTGGTTGACGGGCCGAATTCTCCTTTTTACAAAGCCTTAATTGAGTCTGGTGTTGGTACAGATTTTTCTCCTGATGTTGGGTAAGTGTTGCATTTCACATTACATCACTATAAGCAACATTAGAAAACCTAAAAAGCACTTTTAAATTGGAAGAACCCATCTCTTACACAGGCAATTTACACCAGAGTAATATTATTTTAATATTAAAACATCGTGAGAGTTTCTCGTGGTCAGCTGCAAAGCCTTCTCAGATGTAACTTTGGGCTCATCAGAGTACTTGGATAGAAGCTAAATTGTATTGTTTTCAGCTTACAAACCATAAAAATGGACAGATAGAATAAAATGTTAAGTACCTTCAGTGCCTTAATTTACACAGGTGTTTCATCCTGGACATATAAGTATTGTTCAGAAGTGTTTGTGAGCTCTTCTGTGTGACCATGTTGTTTTTATTGCTTTATTTCTATGGTTTAGTAGTAGTAGGTTTGTCAAAACGTGCCTTTGTGTAATCAGGTGCTGTTCAATTGGCATCACCTCAGTACAGAATACTGCACAAAATATTCTTAGTTAGAAGGGACCCACAAGGATCAAGTCCAGCTTTTAAGTAAATGGCCCATACAGGGATTAAACCCACTACTTCAGTGATACTAGCGCCGTGCTCTAACCATCTGAGCTAATCTCATGGTCCTTACAAAAGGGTATTTCACTGACACTTGCTCCAGCTGCAGCTCCCAGCCCATTTCCTGAGTGTTCTGTGCGCTGCAGGCTGAGGATGGGCACATTGTCTGCACTGAACTTGCACTCAGCTGCTCATCACATTTTGCCTTTTTTGTCAGCACAGAGAAGGAAGTGCTTTCCAGGCATGATTCATTTGACTGAGTTTTAGACTTGAGGATGACAAAAATCATACCTTTTCTCACCTGACACTCTCAGGTGTTTGAGTGGAAAACTTTATTATGCTCACCTGTGATTTCAGTGTCTTACTCTGCCTGGCTTGGCCTCTCTTTGCATTAAGTAATTGTCTTTCTGCAAGTCCTGTGTCATGCATGCCAATGCCATATAGACATGTTAATATTCCAGAGCATGGCAGTAGAGATCTGTCTTTAGACACTGAAGTAGGGATTATGTTGTATTTTTTGTCAGCTGGTCCTTTTCCAGTTTGGCTGGATTGGTTGAGACTTGAACTGTTCAGTGAGCTGGCTTTAATTTACTTTAGTGACTGTAGTCAGTGAATCTGCAAGAATTAAGTTTGAGTCCAGAGATGAGTATTGCAGAATCTTGTGCCTGAGCCTGCCATTGAATTCTTTCTGTAATAGTGTGTAATAGAGATCTCTTGGTTTTTGTTCGTTGGCTTTGGTTTGAACTGCTAGGTGTTCTGTACTTCTGCATGTGCCAATTTGTCTCTCTAAAGATGAGCTCTCTGATTAACCCTGCCTGAGAGCTTGGACAAAATTGTCTTTACTGTTACAATTTTTTTTTTTTTTAATACAGTTGATAACAATTGTAGCAAACATGGAAAACTTCACTGTAACCACTTACTTTACAAATACTGCTTTAGAAGTACTGTTCCACTCACCTGATTAAGTACAATGTATGTGTTTGGTGTTACATGCAGCTAAAATTTTAACCTTAAAAAGAGAGATGTCTTTACCTGAAAGAAATGCACATGAATGGGAAGATGAGCAGGAAATACCAACTTTACTTCTGTAGCTATTTTTCTTTCTCTAAAACCATATGCTGTAGATTTTTTTAAGAGTGGTTACTACTACAGAAATTGAACAAAAAATGCTTTTAAGTTTCATTTCTTGCCTCTTTGGTAATTATTTTACTTTCTATCTAGCTTTTGAAATCTTGTGTCTTTATATGTGGAAACAATGTTGTGGTTTTTTTTCTCTTCCCCTGCCTTTGTTGGCAGCTTTAATGCTTAAGTTCTAGTCCTTGTCAATGAGTTTTTTATGTTTTACTCTAGGTTTAATGGCTCAACAAGAGAAGCTTATTTCAGTGTGGGTCTACAGGGTATTGCTGAAAGAGACATTGTTACTGTGAAACAAATAATTGATAGAACAATCGATGAAGTTATTGCGTGAGTAATGCTAAATTTTTAAGAATACTCTTAGTTAATATAATAATATGTGGACATGCAATAGTACAGACTTGTATATAATAACATGTCTTTAAAATCTAGTTATATTACAATAAAGGCACCAAAGCAGAAGTAGTATTGTTCAGTACTCTTAAAACTTATCTGTTACTTCCTTTATTGTAGCTTGTTCTCATCAGTGTAACTCTCAGGAGTTTAATATTCAGTTTCTCAAAATGACACAACATAATTAGATTATTTCATATAAATTTTAATTCCGTGTGAAAGAAGTTATGTTGTAATGCTTCCTTTATCAATCTAATAATTCATTTTCCTAACTTCACTTAAAGTGATTAGTCTAAATGGATATTATTTCTTTCTCTCATCACCCCTTCCCAAAGGAAAGGATTTGAGGAAGATAGGATTGAAGCTCTACTTCACAAAATAGAAATACAGTTGAAGCACCAGTCTACGAGTTTTGGACTTGCCCTGACATCTGTAAGTCTGTGTATGTTTTTTTCAAGAGCAGTTTAAAAAAATCTGCTATCTATGTTTTATAAAATGCACAGTCATCTTGTCAGCTCCTGATATGTAAAACTTTCTACTTAAGGGCTCCTCCTTTGTCATATTGTGTACATCTTTCTTCTTTCTTTTCAGTAGCTGTCAGACTGTCTGTGGACTTCCCACTGTATGAGTCAATCAGGCAGTGAGCCTGTTGTCTTTGCCTGAATAGCAGCTTTGATTGTAGTAGCACTGATTACTTCTGTGAGGGGCATATCATATTGGCTTTGGGAACTGTGTGTTTTGGCTAGATGCCTGTGTATTTTCTAAAAGCCAAATAGGAGGACTGTATTTTTCTATGCGCTTTAGGATTGTACGGCTGTAAGTTAATTTCTAGATTCACAAGGGAAAATGTACACTAACGCAATTCTTAGCCTCAAATTTTAATACTAAACTGTTACAGGAAATCTGTTCCTCAGCAGAATGTTGTGTCTTAAAGAAGTCTGCAATTCATCTTATATTTGCAATGAGTGAGGTGCAGTATTTGCAGTCACAGTCACTGGAAATCAGGGTCTCCTGTACCCACCCACTCATTCTTCTTCCTCTGGTCCTTTCTGCTCTGTAGCAGCTTCAGTTCCTCAGTGCTCCTTTGCTTTGTTTCTCAGGTGATGTATATTCTTTGCATGAGCAGGATTTCCTTCCTAGGAATGTAGAGTTAGGCAAAGAAGTAGAGCCCTGGATTAATAAGAAATTTGTAAATGGGAGAGCACAAACAAAGGCTGTTTCAAATCAGATTGCATGCAGCCAAATAGGTAAATTGTGGATGTTTAAGTGCCTGTCATGTTTAATGGTAAATCTGGCAAAATATGCCTGACTTTAATAGTCAGTACTTTTTGGCATGTCTTCAGATGTTGTGAGTAATTCTGTCTGATGAAATATTTATGCATATAACTTTATTCCTTGACATTTTTAGGTCTTGAAATTGATTCAACTTCTATGCCTTCATTCTAGAAAAGAAAGCTCTTGAATATTTCTTGCTTTTAAAGACCAGTCTTGAAGCATTTAGTGTTCATACTCCCATAGAGTAGGTTATGTTTCAGTTTGTTTCCCTGAAGTAATGTTTTAGAAGTTGGCTTTGAAGAGGGACCTAGTTATAACTGAAATGATCACAGAATCATAGAATGGTTTGGGTTGGAAGGGACATTTGAAGATCATGCAGTTCCAACCTCCCTGCCATAAGCAGGGCCATCATTCACTAAATGCAGTAACTCAGAGCAGTTTTGACAGGTCTTTAGACACTTCTAGAGAGTTGGGCACCCACAGCTTCTGTCAGCAACCTGTTCCAGTCTCTTACCACCCTCACAGTAAAGAATTGCTTCTTTATGTCCAATCTAAATCTGCCCTCTCTCAGTTTAAAACCATTGCTGCTTGTCTTGTCTATGCAGGATGTGTGATCTTCTTATAAACCCCCTTCATATATTGAAAGGCCACAGTAAAATCTCTCTAAAACCCCTTCGTCCTCCAGGCAGAACAACCTCAAGTCTCTCAGCCTTTGTAGGAGAGGTGTTGCAGCACTTAGATCATTTTTGTGGTCCTCCCCTGACCTACTCTAACAAGTCAGTGTCTGTCTTGCACTGCAGGCCCCAGAGGTGGGTGTAGTACTTCAGGTGGGGTCAGTGGGAATGGAGTGGAGGGGCAGGATCACCTCCCTCACCCTGCTGGCCCCGATTCTTTTGGTGCATCCCAGGATAAAATTGGCTCTCTGGGCTGGGAGCACACATGGTGGTTCTCATTTCCAGTTTCTCATCTACCAGTGTCCCCAAGCCCTTCTTTACAGGTCTGCTTTCAAACCTTAAATCGCTAATTAGTACTGGTCAGTGGTCAGTGCCCCAGCCCCACCGCAGGACCTTGCACTTGGCCTTGTTTGAACTTCATGAGGCTCATGTAGATTCATGCATTCCTCAAGCCTGTCCAGGTCCCTCTGGATGGCATCCCTTCCCTCCAGAGTGTCCACCACACCTCTCAGCTTGGTGTTATCTGCAAACTTGCTGCGAGTGCCCTCAGTGCCCCTGGCTGTGAAGTTAATAAAGGTGTTGAATAGTATTGGACCCAGTACAGACCCCTGAGGGACAAGCCGTGATTGTTACTGATTTCCCTTTGGATGCTGGCATTGGAATTCACCTTGTATGTCACCATCCAGCCAGTTCCTTATCCATCCAATAGTCCATCCATCAAATCCGTATCTTTCCAATTTAACGATGAAGGATGTTTTGTGGGACTGTCAAAGGTCCTGTGAAAGTCAAGATGGGTGACATCATTTTTGATACTAGGAAAAAGCTGCTTATAAGAGGGTGGTCAGACATTGGAACAAGTTCTCCCACTGGCTGGGATAGTTAAATCTCTTCTCAGTGTCTGGAAGGGGGCTGTCTTTTGGGTTTGTGCTGATAACACAGAGGTGTTTTCATTATTGCTCAGTGTTGGCAAAGTGTCAGGCCTTCTCTGCTTGTCCCCCCACCCCTCCAGCCAGGCAGCTAGCCATGGGCAAGGAGCTGGGAGGGGACACCAAGGGCCAGCTGATCCCAAATGACCAAGGGTTCTCCCACACCATGCTGAGCAGTAAGAGCTGAGGACAGATGAAAGGAGGGGATGTTGGAGTGATGGTGTTTGTCTTCCCAAGTCACCAGTGTATGTCATGGAGCCCTGGTGTGCTGGGGATGGGGAACATTGCCTGCCCATGGAAAGCAGGAAATGAATTCCTTGGCTTGCTTTGCTTGCACTCACCCTTCTGATCCTCCTCCCACAGCCTGCTGTGAGTGGCTGTGTGGAGCTGAGCTGCCAGCCAGGAGTGAACTGTGACACCAAAGAAGTGGTCATGGCCCCAAGCCTGTCAGTGTTCCAAATCTGCTTGGACAATGCTCTTAGATATATGGTTAGACTTTTAGGCTGCCTACTGAGAACCAGGACTGAACTGTTGTAATGACCCCACAACAGCCTCAAATATGGAGTGACTAATTTCAAGAGAATTAGTTCAGGCATGTTCTAAAATTGTACTGTGCTTTTTATCATATTAGGAAATTCCCACAGAATAGATAAAAATAGTTATTACTGAAAAATGCTGAAGGCTTATGAACCTGCTTGTAATTAAAGAAGTTAGAAAAGAGAAGGTGGATTTGACAGTCAGGATGCATTTGTTCTCTATATAGTCTTTTGAAGGCTTTTTTAAAAATATATGTCTTGGTATTTTTATACTTTGCTTTTTGTTTTTTTCTGTATTCACACAGAGTAGAAATGGAGAAACTTTTGGTTCATGTACTTGTGGTGTTTTGGAGAGCTTTCAATAGCAATTTGAGCAAACTCAAATGAGGAAATAAATATCCTGGGGATATTTCTGGTTATTTAGTATTTTCTTTCACCAAAGTCTCATCTAATTTATTAAATTAGATTTAATTTGCATGTTTTACTTTACATCTTTGAGTCACCTTCTTATAAGTCATTTAATCTATCTGATATAAAACTGTAGCATGTATGTACTACTTTGTCTCTACCACATGATTGTTTTCCTTCTTTCTTCAGATGAAAAATTAATTTTAATGTGAGTGATTAAAGAATATTGCAATATATTTCCAGATATGTATAGCTATGCAAAAAAAAAGAGTAATTTAAAAAATGATGGTTTTGATATGGTGAAATTAGAGGCAAGACTGGAGAGAACATGGGACAGGTGATGATGGAATAGAACCTTTATCTGAACAGTGTTTTCCCCCCTACAGCTACATTAGGACTACTCATTCTGTGTCTGCTATTCAAGAATAAGTGCTAAGGTGATTTTGGAACATGGATGCTGTCAGTTAGACAAATACAGATGGATTTTCCTGCTTATCTGATTATCCTTTCCCATTCAGTACATAGCCTCATGCTGGAATCAAGATGGGGATCCAGTGGAGCTTCTGAAGATTGCAGATAAAGTCTCTCGGTTCAGGCAGTGTCTTAAAGAAAATCCCAGGTTTCTTCAGGAAAAAGTTAAAACATACTTCAAGGTAGGCAAACTTACAGAAGGATATCTTGTATTAATTATTAAATCACAGTTTTGTATTTGGAGTTAAACGGAAAGCTAGGTTTTTAATCGCCATATTGCCTATTTCCAGGTGTAGGTTGAGCAGCAACATATTCAAATGAAACTTGCTAATTTTAATGGTTTCCACTTTTCAGAGTGGAAAAAAAATTGTCTGGCTGGTCATTTAGAACCACATTTAATAGAACACTGATAAAATGCTTATGTTTTACCAAATTGTGATTCTTCTAGAAGGACACATCTTTTTCCTGATGAGAAGTTCAGATGTAAACAGAGAATTTTGGACCTAGTTATGTGTTCCTTAGTATTGACATAGCAAGGTGTATCCCCTTTTCCTTTGCAAAGGATTTGGTTACAAGTAAGATTGTCTTGGTGTTCCTCATGTTCATTGAACTGCTGTCTGAATTTGCTGTCAGTGCCAATTAATTTCTGCTCTTCTTTTCCTCTCCATATGTTCTTCTGGAGTGTTTGCAGAAATAAAAAATAACCAGTAAAGGAATTGTAATGCTGATAGTTTTGAATTAGTTAATTCCAGAAAAAAAACCAAACAATAGCAATGCAAAACTTGATTGCTTTGAAAGGCAGATTTATTATAAGTAACTGTCACCCTCATTGGAGTAAATTTTGAGTCTAATATACTCAAAAGCAAAAAGATACAGTGGCATCAGTTGAAAACAGTTTTCCTAAGAACTTTTATTAGTGTCTGGAGGTAGTTGGGAGCTGTTAAAGTTTTGGCTTCTGTAGGGAAGAAACACAGGTGCAATATTTTTGTGAATGTCCTTTACTGTGTGGTTCTGTTGAGGGGGCTGAGGCAAAGGCACCTCTCATTAGGAATTTATGAGAATAGTTGGATGTTCTTACATCATAAGATTATGCACTGTTGTACCTTGTGCTGGGAAGTGATTAAAGCAGGGAGTAAGGAAGGGAATGCCGTTGTACTATGGCTGGTTTATTTTGCATTTCCCTCTGTCAGGTCAGGTATCTGTAGTCTCTTCCACACAAGCGTGGGGGAGATCAATTCATAAAACATTGATGACATTGTCCCAAGTTATTGGTATCTGTCAGTGGCAGATGTTGCTGTTTGACTCCTACGTTGAAATGGGCGTTTCTTGAGGTCACTGGCTCTTGACTGGCCTCCCTTTCCTATTATGGAAAATGGAAGCTGCTTGAGTAATTTTGATATTAAAATTCCATGGTCCGGTATAAACAAAGAAGAATTCAACAGCAGTTATGACACTTGCATAATGCCTGGAGTTCTTTACACAAGGCTGATGTGTAAAGCCTTTCTGAGCAGGATAAGGCATGCACGTTCTACATCATATGGGATCTCTGTGCACTCAAGCTTGGGCAGGTTGAAAGAATTGTTTAATCAAACCCTCCTGTGTTTAACAGAATTGCCCCATCTTAGAACACCCTCCAGATAAAACTTACAGCATGTAGCTCTGTAGTTATGTACAGTTGTTTAACCTGGATTTAATTAAACTAATGAACACTGTGTGCTGTTGAGGGATTCTGACTCTAGACTGAAACTTAGCAGAATGCTGTTGGTGCTTGTTCTTGTGGTGAGCAGCCTCTTCCCCACAGCAACTTGTTCTGTATGAAACCAGGGGTTCAGTCTGTGTGGTTGTGATACTTTGGATAACATGCAAGCAGAATGATGCACAGGCTGTTTATCTGTTGCTGAAGGAGCAATAATCTGAGGCAAGGAAGTTGCCTTCAGAATTAATGCTTTGTTTTGGGATATATTTCTGCAGGATAATCCACACAAGTTGACTCTATCAATGAGTCCAGAGGAGGACTACCATGATAAACAAGCTAAAATGGAAGCAGAAAAGCTGGAAAAGAAGGTCAATGCACTTTCTAAAGAAGAAAAAACACAGATCTTTGAAAAAGGTTAACTTACTTTTCCACATTTTTATTTGCATAATGTTTTTTTTTAGCTGTTATTTGTAGAATTGCCTTAAATTTTCAGGCACTCTCCAGCATTTGCTCTGAAAGGGATGGGGTTTATGTGTTACATTGTAATGTAAGCACTGCACTGTATGGTTGGTATATTCCATTAGTTTCAGCACTCAAAAACAGAGTGATCAATGTCTGCATCAGGGCAAAAGAAAGGCAATGATTTTAAAATACCAATCTGTTCATTCTTTCCCATGGTAACTTGCACTGAGTGGAAAATGAATTCATGGTATCCCAGAATGGGTCAGGTTGGAAGGGATCACATTGTCCATCTGGGCCAACCTCCCTGCTCAGGCAGGGTCTCCTAGTGCAGGTGGCACAGGATTGCATCCAGGGGGTTCTGGAATATCCCCAGTGAGGGAGGCTCCACAGCTTCTCTGTCAGTTTGTTCCATGCTTGGTCGCTGCATAGTAAAGAACTTCTTCCTCATGTTCACTTGGAACTTCTTTGTGCATCAGTGTCTGCCCATTGCCTCCTGTCCTTTTGCTCAGCACCACCAAGCAGGGCCTGGCTCCATCCTCTTGGCAACCTCTCTTCAGATACTTGGATGTACCTTGAAGCTGTTTATTTATGAGCCTGAGGGCTGCTCCATGCTCCTGTAAAATACACATTTTGTAATTATATTTCGTATATTTTCTGGTTAAGAAGCCAACTCTAAAAGTAACGCTGAGTTTAACTTATTCTGGAAAATATCTTTTGCTTGAAAACTGTGGGCAGTCATCTAATTTTGTTAAAGTGGTGTCTAGTCACAGAAATCCTCCAAAAGTGTGGCATTAATCTTCTGAAGCTTTGGTGTGTGACAGGAGATAGGGGAGCACGAAATCAGAGGAGGCTTTCTACTTAGAGATAAATTGGAGAGTACTCAGAGGTGACCAGCTGGTGTCTGAAAGTCTGAAATGTGAAAGTAATCACAACAATTTAGCTGCATCAGTGTTCTGACAGAGCACTTGAATAAGAACTGGAGTGGATTGGGTTAGAAAGAAGCTGCTTATCTGCCAGGTCTGGGTCGATGCTTGCAGAACTGAGTGACAGGACAGACTGGCAGGTGTCACTTAAAGATTAAGTTACATGTTACTGTAAACAGGTTGTGAAGAGGGGATTGGAAAGAGAATCTAGCAAGAGTGTTCTGTTTGTTGTTGTTATGTGATAACCTGCAGAATTTGCTTTGGTAAAATATTTGCAAAACTGTCAGTAGAAAACTCCGAACTTTACTCATGAGTTTTTCTGGTCTGCATCATCTCAGCAGGTGTTAGATCTTGATAGCACTTTCACTACAAGCTGACAATTTGTTATTCTCTCCTTACTAGGTTTGAAATTAATTGCTCTTCAAAGCAAACCTCAGGATACCTCTTGTCTCCCAGCTTTAAAAGTGTCTGACATCGAGCCCAAAATCCCCTTCACTGTGGTGGAGACAACACTCACAGGTTGGTGTTACCTCTGTCTGGTGTCCCAAAGAGCAACACTGTTGGGTTGTTCCCTGGCTGCTGGCCCAGCTGTGGCCCCTTGCCCAGCACATGGACTGGCTTTGTGGCCCATAGTTGTTCTTTTCCCTCCACTCCAGCCCAGCACTGTGAGCAGACATGGCAGTGGATCCACAGAGCCATCTCCTCTGAGGGACAGCATGGAACAGCCTCCCAGGGCTCCTGATGGCAGCTCCCTGCTGCAGGCATGCTCCCACCTTGCCCTGCAGTCAGAGGAGTCTCTGGCTGGCACATTCAGTGCTCTTGAACAATCTCCCCACTTCCCAAAGGCCTACCCAAGTTGCAGAACTCTTGGCAGTTAGGGCAGCAAGCCTTCCTTACCTCAGTCCCTCCCAACCTGTTTTTTACAGAATATAACTTACAGGAGCCATGAGAAAAAAATGTTACTGTCATTCCTCATAACTTCAGTGCATCCTTTTCCCTGCTTTGCTAGTGGTTTCCCCAGGGACTGATAGGAGATGGTAGATCTGAATTTTGTTACAGTTCTGTCAAAATTTTTTGCAGGTAAATACTGTTCTGTAGTATATTTCTAACATATATTTTTTCTTCAAAAATTACCAGCAAGTGTCAAGACTATTTATTTTGATGCAAAAAATTACCTGGTTTTGTGAAAATCCTAATGTCTATGTTATAATGGCCTGGCTTAGGAAGAGTGTATAGTAAAGGAAGCTGCTTTCCTCAGTTTTTGAATAGATGAAGGAAGAAAATCTATTTGACTTTTTCAGGAACAAATTACTACTTCTTTTATTTCAATGTTACCTCTGAAATACGACCTCTGTCAGAAGAATTCTCTTTTCAGATTTTCCAGGTGTCCATTACCTTACCATGGACAGAAACAGAAAAACCCCTTTTGTCCAGCATTCAATATAATGTGCATAATTTAAACAAGAAATGGCTTTGAAACACAAACAGAAAACTATTCTTAGTGAGATGTTCTTGTAAGAAATCATGTTGCTTTTGTGTGTTTGTAGTAGGAAGCTGCTGGTTATTCTTTGCTTTTGTTTTCTTATCCCTAGCTGATGAAATTCCTGTCCAGTACTGTGCTCAGCCAACCAATGGGGTGGTTTATTTCCGAGCTGTTTCCAGCTTGAACACGCTTCCTGAGGAGCTCAAGCCATATGTGCCACTCTTCTGCAACGTCATTACCAAGTGAGAGGTTCACTTCCTTAGAAGCTGAAGCAACAGGCTGCAATAAGCTTGCCAAAATACTAATACTGCCTTTAATAATTTCAGCATCTGTTCTTGCTATAAAAGGGAAAAGCTAAGTTGGTTTCCTGAAAAGAAAGTTGTCTTTGTTCCCCAGTTTTGCTAAATTGTTTCCCCTTTTCCGCCAGTCTCTGCATTGCCTTTTTGCCCAGTGTCAATACAAGTGTTCCTTCAGTGGATTGGAAAATTTCTATAAATGAGAAATACCCTAGCAGAGATTAAAGTTTTGCTTGAATGGGCTTCTGGTGCAGTTTTGTCATGTGGGGACAGAAAGAGTGACCCCATCACAGGGGAGCAAGGAGCACAGAGCAAAACAAGTGACCTGGGCTAGAAGGAATATGTTTTTTATTAATGAGAACAATTTGTGATGTTGTTAATGTAGTTCTTAAGGATATTGGTAGCAAGCATGCTTTTTAATACAGCATTTTAAATTAGCAGGATGCTTTAATTGAAAACTTGGTGGGAAGCTTTTATAAGGCATAAAGTATTGTGTTTGCTTGATAATGCCCTAAATTGTTTAGTTGCTAAATTGTTGTTGTCCTAAACAGACTACTTTACAAATGCTACATGGATTTTAGTTTTGGCATACATTGAAAAGGGAAACAAATCTCTTGTTTTTCACAGGATGGGATGTGGAGCCCTTGATTACAGGGAACAAGCCCAGAAAATAGAATTAAAAACAGGTGGTATGTCTGTCAGCCCACATATCATTCCAGATGATTCACACCTGGATGTCTATGAACAGGTAAATTAATCATAACCTTGCAGATGTTACAGTTGCAGTAACAGTTCTGTACTTATGGGTCAGTTAGGGCTTCCAGGTAGAGGGTCAAGCTAATGTGCCTTGAAAACTTTGTGTATGAAAGCACTCCTGGCTCCTTTGTAAGATATAAATTAGGTAATTACAGTAACTTAGTATTTTATGTTAAGGGGAGTGCTTGATGTGGGTGTTGTGTCTAAGGCAGTGCTTTGCTAGCATCTGTCACTGTATTTTTGAGTGCTCCGGAATGTTTTGGTAGCAGAGGTTAAGGGACAGAATGGTGTGGTGTTACACACAGAGATTGCTGTTAACTTGTTATGTCACTGTTGGCAGCATCATTGAATCTGTGTTGGGCATAACAATTCTGGCAATATTTCTTGAGATTTTTGCAAACTTGCTGGAATTGTGCTCCCAGTGGATCCTGGAGTTAAATTAAGGGAATTCCCTTGGAGAAAGGTGCACCCCAGAACAGAACTTGTACTTCATGGTAAAAAATATGAAATTTTGTGTCTGAACTGCTGCTTGCTGGTGAGAAGAAGAAATTGAGGAATTTCCAAGCTTGCTTTGTGAGAAGAGCAATCCCAGTTCATGTCTGCTCTGATTTCAGTTAGCACAGCCTGCATTAGAGTGATTTTTGTGACGTGTAGCTTTAGGCTGGCATCATTGTATTACTTCCATGAAAAGTTACTGTGCATTTCTTGGGCTATTGCTGTGCTTGTCTTGTGTGAAGGGTTTTTTGTGTTTTGTTTATTTTTTTCCTTCAGGGTGTGCTCTTTTCATCTCTGTGCTTGGATAGAAATCTGCCAGACATGATGAATTTATGGAGTGAAATATTTAACAAGTACAGTACATTGGGTTTTGTTTGTTTGTGGGTTTGCATGTTTTGGGGCTCTCGTTTGGGGCTCTCTTCCCCCAACCATTCTCCTCTTCATAGAGATCCTACTTTGGGATTTATTTTCATAATTCTATCTCTGATATCTTTCTAAACTTATGTAATGCAACAAAAGCATGGCTATGTAGTGCATTAAGTGGACAACCAACAGTTTAAAAGCACTTTGTTGTACTTGGGATGTTGAATGATTCAGTAAAATAAATTTCATTGGTGTCCCTTTGCATGAGACCTGCTTGTATTCTTTTTCAGCCCAAGATTTGAGGAGGAAGAACATTTCAGAGTGCTGGTTAAGAAGACTGCCCAGGAGCTGTCAAATGGCATTCCAGATTGTGGGCATTTATATGCCTCTATTAGAGCCAGCAAAAACCTTACACCTTCTGGAGAGCTGCAGGAAATGTTCAGTGGGATGGATCAGGTGAGAAGTTAATAATGCCCTTCATCAGGGCCCAAATCCTTGACTGTGGAGTTACAGGCTGGTTTTTGTTAATTCTTCCCGTTGATTTAATCTGTGGTCTTCTGCACAGGTGAAGTTGATGAAGAGAATAGCAGAAATGCCTGATATTAAACCAATACTACGCAAACTACCACGCATTAAGAAGTATTTATTAAACAGTGACAATATCAGGTGAGCTAAAAAGAAAAGGGGCATTTGGTCAACGAGAGGCCATGGCCTGTGAATGTGCTTTTCTCAGTGCACTTCATGGTGTACTGGGGTTTTAGGAAAAGTCTGTGGGAAAACTACGGAAATGTGAATTTAAATTCCCCTTGCTTACAGAGCAGTAGCTGTGGTAGCTCATTTTCTTCAGTTTTTAAATGGTATGAGGAACTTGCAGCAAATTTTATAGGTAACAGTTGTGCCCAAAGCTGGTAAGTGACCTGTGTGATTTTACAGAAATAGTCAAAAATCTGCCTTTTTATTTTTCCCTTCAAGCTGCCCATGAGACAAATCCTGTTATATTGTTTTGTAACAGTTGACTATAGTTTGGTTGGATTTTTCTTTTGCTCTGGAAAGGAAAGCAGTGACATTCTGAAAATTGCTTTATGCATATGTTGGAAAAGGTAAAGAGAGCACATTAAGGTGTTTAATGTCAGATATACTAGTTCCAAAAATGGGCCTGTTTGAAGTGAAATAAGTTGCAAAGTTTTGGTTTTTAAAGCATGAAATGGTAAATTATGTAAATATCTTTAGTGTTCAAAACCATGTTAGGGCTGCCTGTAAAGAGAAGATACAGAAGGCATTATTTTCCTACAGAGACATTTTTATTTGCAAAACTGAGCTAGTCCTGTCTTGTGCACAGAAATGGTTTGACAGCTACTGCTCAACTTTTAGTCTGAAAGTGTTCTAGGTCAAGTAAAACAACAAGCAGAATAACTATTGGACTTCATTTTTTTTCACATCAGATGCTAGATTGAATATTTTGCCTTTTTCTTTGTTAATGATTCCCTGAGAGCACTGACCTAACATTCTGATGATTTAATAGAAAATGTTTAGAAAGACAAAGTGGTACAAATTATAAAAGACTCTCTGAAAACACAAAACCATCTTTAAAAACTTGGTATGTATTTTTGACAGGTGTTCTGTGAATGCAGCACCTCAGCAAATACCAGAAGCATCTAAAGAAGTAGAGAAATTTCTAAAGGGCATAGCCAGAAGTAAAAAAGAGAGAAAACCTGTTCGTCCACATGTGATTGAGGTGAGAAATTGTCACTTGTGATTAGGGCATCAAATACAGTTGACTTGATCATGTCAATACCATTTTGCAATCAGGAAAAGTTTGAACGCAGATATTGTGTCCATGTGAAGATGTCTGAAGAAATCTGCCAGACATCTCTGTGATCAGCTGCTGTGTTTTGCCATGGAGTGTCTCCACTGCAGTGCAGTGGACGGTAGAAATGCAGGAGATCAGCTGTTAAGCCTTACCCTGGGGTTACTGCTTCAGCATGGGACGTGGAAAAAGAATTTCTTCTTTCCCTGTTGCATAAAGCTGTAATTCTTTTTTAGCTGAGCTTTACTTGAAATACTGGCCGAAAGCAAATAGGGCATGATGTGCAGTTCCTCAGTTGCATGTGAGTTTGTTTTGTTATCAGGGTTTTCAGGACATTGGGCACAAAATATGCTTGATTCAATGGAGTTGACAAAGGATCTGCTCTGTCACTGTGCAGATCTGTCTTAATTTCTAATGAAATTGGAATAAGCTCCCAGTTCCTTACCCATGAGTGAAATGATAGTGTCTAACTTTATGGGCCTCATTTAATCTGGGTCTTGGTGTCTGTCAGCGCCAGATTAGTTTTGGAAGAAAACAAATTTGGCATTTGTTTAGGAAATACAAAGAAGCAATTGAATACCTTGCTTATTTTTGTGACAGCATGGTTTGAAGATTGCTTTAAACAGGTTTGAGTGGGAGGGGTTGCATTTTTAGTAGTCTTGGTCTAAATTGTTAAATCATCTTTTAATATGAGGACTGGCTCTCTTGTAGAAATCTTCAGAAGTTAAACCTGTGGGAAGTGAGATGGGTACTGGTTTGCAGATCACAAGGAAATTAGTTAATGTAAGTATTATTAGTGGGGGATATTGGTGTTACAAGGCTGTTACTGATGGTAAGGGTCCATCTTAAGCTGTTACAGAAGCACAGCATTGAAACGTAATTCATGCCCTTTAGTTCCACAACTAATTATCCAACTCAATCACTTCCAGTTAGTCCCTTCCTTTCCTTGGTTTCCTCCCTAAAGGATTTTGAATGTGAATGACATCTGACAGAGATCATTAGTGAAAATTAGGTGAAAGTGAAGATCTGTATTTGGCTACAGGAATGAAAAGCATACCCTGAACTCTCCTTTAGAAGAGGGGGCTGACCCAGTGCTGACCAGTGCTGTAAATGCACTGCTCTGCTTAGCCCAGCCAGAGTTGTGTGAGGGTCTGGGCATGAGGGTTCTGGATTTAAGAACAGATGGGGAGTTCTGAAACAGCAGCACTGGAGGTCTGTAAGGGTCTGCTCATGTTTCAGTGAGCACACAAGCAGATGTATGTGTGAAAGAGGCAAAGGAATGAGCTCTGCAGAGGTCCAGAGACATGAGGAGGACTGAAGTTTAGAAGTGAGGCTGTAAGAATTGAGTCTGTTGCAGGGGTGTTAGAGGGGAAATTTATACTAGAGCTGCTGTCATAAATAGTTTACTTTTTTGTGGGTACACAGTTTTTGACTGTTTTCAATGCCTAGAATGGATGGATTGGGATACAATGTAGTGACATGTACATGTGTGACACAAGTGGAGAGTTACAAACACGTGTTTTCCATCAAAGTAAATCCATGGCTGAATCCATACTCCTTGGTTGTGATTCAAAATCTGCAGAACTGAGGAGCAGGGGTGCAAGGATGGGTAGCTGATATATAGTGTCCCTCTCCTTTAGTTTTCCAAGGCAATTCTTTCTACTGGATTGCTGATACAGGCAGAAGCAAAATGTCTCTGGTTGCAGGGTAGGATAAGTGGCAGGTTTAGCAGAATTTCCTAGTTCTCAAAAAAGTAAGAGTTCTCAGATGGATAAATTGTCTCCACTGCTAACTGTGACAATGTGGTGTTCTCCTAGGATCCTACTTTCAAGCCATGCCAGATGAAGACTCATTTTGTACTTCCCTTCCCAGTGAACTACATTGGGGAATGCATCCGAACAGTTCCCTACACGGCTGCAGACTATGCCAGGTGGGAAGCAGAACATCAGGGAGCTTCTCTGTGCACTGCACAGCACAAAATAAATTGGAAAGGGTTGGGCTGACTGCAGAAAATGGAGAGTTGATAGAAAATGATGTATTGTGCATTTGTCATAAAATCTTTATGAAGCAACTCGCATGGCTGGGCCCAGAGCAGCCCTGTAAATGCTGAGATTAAGTGATGAGGGGCTGCTATGCCCTGCTTTGGAATAAACAGCCCTGTCTACTTGGAGTGTCCTGACTTGACAGTCCTGTTGCAGTAACAAAGTTCAGTGCCCTCTTAGAGTGATGTGACATTATTCAACTGTTATGAACTACTGAGTATTGCTGTTGTAACTGTCACAGATTACAAGAAACAGTGCATTCCAAATGGGGATCTGGGTGAGCTTTAGAGGCAGTTGAAACTGTTACTGTTGCCCAGCTCACTTCATGTCTTCGCTGCTTTTGTTTCTCTCATTTCAGCCTCCGAATTCTCGCCCGGTTGATGACAGCTAAATTCCTACATACAGAAATCAGAGAGAAAGGAGGGGCTTATGGTGGAGGTGCTAAACTGAGCCACAATGGCATATTCACATTCTACTCCTACAGGTAAGAGTGCATTTCTTTGCTCTTGATGGTTGAGGGGACCACTGATTGCGTTTGGCTGTGTCTTATTTTTGACTTCATTGCAGCAATCTTTCAAGAAGAAGTGAAATAAAAGGGATGAAATTAAGTGAGTGATTCATTGCTGACGTAGTTAGATTGCCTAATAAAACCGTCCTTGCTTTCTCTTGTTTGTGTCTTTGGGAAAGCCTAATTTATCTCTGCTGGTAGCAACCACTGCTGCACCTCTGCACTTTGGTGTTTACTGTCTCAGTATCAGATTTATGTACAACCGGCTTTCACTTGTTTATTTCTGGGTTAAGGAGGCCCTAAAAAGGAAATTCAAGACTACTTTAAGTTTGAGACCATGAATTAGAATGGTGATGTTCCCTAAGGTCCTGAGTTTGAAAATACGCAGCTTTCTTTAAGTGACTGGCCAAAATCATTAGAGATTCAGCAGAAAGCGTTGCTGGTGATGAGCTAGAAGTACTTGCTCCTTCTTTTCTATTCCTCTCTTCTGCCAGTCCAGAGCACTTTCAGATGAAATTTGAACTGGAGGTATTACAGTTGTAATCCCCACTAGAAATGTTGTGTGATGGAGTCCTGGCTTCAGTTGTTTTCCTAGCCCAAAGGCAGCCTGGCACAGTGCTTGGTCAGGGTTCCTAACTGAGATTTGAGCAACCTGGCCTTTCTGTGAAGCTTCAGCATGGTAGGACTTGTCCTGGCAGTAGTAGTTAACCTGTGGCACCTGTTTTACAGAGAGCAAAAACAGGTGTGGCAAGAAAAGCAACTGAGAGAAGATAGAGCATATCATAAATATTCCTGCTGTGGGCAGTAATGCAGTGTTGCTTTTGGAGCCCACTGTGAACACTGCTGGTTTCCTGACCTGCTTTTATTACACCACTTCTCTCTACACCATACTTTAGGCAACTGAACTTCTATACCTGTGTATCTAATATTCTAAATCTGCTTGGTAACACTACTTTCTTCTGGAAAAGAAATGCAAAACCAAACCCCAGAACCTATTTTTGTACAAAAAAAAGTTTACAATTTGTTTTTCCCCCTTGTATGTTTGTGTGATGCACAGTAAATTATGAATGAAGTGAGAACAAAGAAATTAGTTTTTCATTTTGTAAGACTTTGAAGTAATTAATTTTTATGTTTTCTTTTTCTTCTAAGAGACCCAAATTCATTAGCCACCTTGAAAGCATTTGAAAAAGCAGTTGAATGGGCCAGATCTGGAGAATTCACACAGCAAGATATTGATGAAGCTAAATTATCAGTGTTTGCTGCTGTGGATGCACCAATAGCTCCTTCAGACAAAGGTACATTCTCATCCTCCCAGGGCTGTCAGTGTTTATTTGCTGTTTAATTTAGGTTTAAGGGGAAGAAGACAGTTTGCTAAACTGTGTGAGATGATAAAATTTGTGTTTGGCAGATGAGAGAGAATGGCAGTTTCAATGAATCTGTTGGTTCACCTCATCCACTCAGGCTCTGCTGAAGTTTGTGTTCATACTGCTTCTCTCTGTCAGATGGAGGTAGATTGAGGAAATTATTTTAGATTTGGAGAGAATTATTTGCAGAGAAATTTAAAGAAATACTGATCGTCTGATTCAAAAAGAACTGAGGGGTTATTTTCCTGACTCAAGCAGGCTTGTTGACTGTAAGTGTCACTAGCCCTTTGTGCACATGTTCTGAAGAAGTTAAAACACAGAAGGCTGTTTGGTGAGGTGGAGGGTGTTTTTAGATTCTTGCAGATCTGCACACACATGATGTGTTGGTGTTTTCAGTTTACTCATATGGAGCTTTGCTGTCGTCACTTCCCTCCCTCCCTTGTTCTTAGCTGAATTTCAAGCCAATACTTGCCCAGTTAAAATACATTTCCTTCCCATACACAAAGGAATTGCAAGGTTAAGTTTAGTGTTATTTTAAAATGTGCTTGTATTAACACTAACTTTTTTAAACAAGAACACTTCAAATTAAGCTTTTACCTGTCAGAATCTGGTTTTGGTCTGGGCAGTTAAAAAGCCATCGGTGCGAGGTGCACGACTGCAGAGCCTGCATGTTGGGTGTTGCTGTCAGCCAGGGATGACGAACACTCTTTGGCATCTGAACACAGATCTGAACAGAGCACTCACTGAATAGCAGAGCTCTGTTCAGAGGCCTGGGAACTGGTGCAAGGAACGCCTGTCCCTTCATGCTTTTGAGTCACTGGGCCCTGCAGATGGATGTGAAAGCCGTACCTGGCTGGGAAGTCAGCCCTGCCTTGGGCAGGAGGTTGGACTAGTTCACTCAAATCCTCCCAGCTACCTTTATTTCCCTATGGTTATTTGCCTGACAAAAAGCTTTTCTGTGATTATTTTGGGGTTCTCTGGTTGTTCAAGGAGTGATATTTAGTATCAAAACATTGTGGCCAAGTACTCCAGACAAAAAATTAACTCATTTCTGTGTGTAGTACAAAAATGTGAGCTAACCTTCACATTGCAAATACATAACAACTGATGGGAAATTTTAGAAAGTAGTTCTAAAATAGAAGCTTCATGAAATGCAGCTTATTTTAAAAGTTGTTTGAAAGAACCGGCACTCTTCAGAATGAATTGCGTCCAAGTTTCATGGACCACTGTTATGTTCAGATTTTTGACAAACAGAATCATATGCCAAAATATTTTTTTTCCTGAATGGGAAACTGAAACTGTTACTGCCTCATCCTGGTTTTAACTTAGGATGCTTGATTCAGTTAGAAATTCTTCAGAGCGATGATTTGATGGTAATCTCTATTCCTTTCCAGCACACATTCCTATTGCAGTTTGCTCTCATTCCTGCACATGTCTGTGACAGATTCCAGTGCACCAGAGCAGTGTGTGGTTTTCTTTTCTTTTCCCTAGGAATGGGTCATTTCTTATATGGGATTTCAGATGAAATGAAACAGTCACACAGAGAAAAACTTTTTGCTGTCAACAGTGATAACCTGGTTGAAGTATCAAACAAGTAAGTCTGTGCTCAGTTGTCATTTTTATGTTACTGGATTTCTTTCCTTGGTCTTTCATATTACTTTCACTATTTTCTTCTGTAACTTAGAAAAGGGTATGGTAATTATATCCTGTTTATTGCATGTTTAGCAGATGTAACTTCATCTAACTCTCTGAGTTTGTGGGAAATTTGATTTACTTTTGAAAGGCCCAGAAACTGTCTGGGTAGGCTATATGAGTAGGTTGGAGTAGACTGTATGAGCTGGTTCTACTCCACTTGTAGCATTTTGTCTCTGAATTCTGAATTCCACTACAACCAGATACAGGGTTGAGGACAGACTGTTGTGATGACTGGGCAAAGCACAAGTTGTATGTAACAAAGGACACGCTGCCTGAAAATGGAGTATTTTTCACTTGCATATCAGAGCTGTGGTTAACTGGATGTGGCAGCTTCTCACTTGTTTATGGGTTGTTTTCCTTTTTTTCAAGGTATCTTGCAGCTGGGAAGAGCACTCGTGGTCAAGCTGTACTTGGCCCAGAAAATGCAGATATCACCAAAGATCCCTCGTGGGTCAAACGATGACTTTGCAGCTGAACATCCTGAGCAAACAAGCCAGTCTGTGTGACTGCAGCATTAGGGGTTTTTTAGTAACTTTTAGCAGTGCTATGGTCCACCTGAAATGTTCATTGCTGTTTTTTAACAGTGATCACCAAACCAGTTAGAAGCTCCCCTTCTCAAAGTAACTATGTGAAGAATTTTCTAACCATACAGTATTTGAGAGCACAAATTACATGCTCTGCATGGCAAAGACAGACCTTAATCTTTTACTGAAGCCTTACACCTCCAATCACATATGAATACTATATAAATGAAATATTTTTTGTATATGTAAAACTCTAGTTTTAAATGGTGTTCTGTTTGAAGTCATGTCTGCTGTTGGATATATAAAGAGTTGTCTCTCACACTGACGGATTTCATTCTGTGCTAAGTGCAGCTGCCTTTTGCATAAGCCACCTCCAGCCTGAGCAGTCTGTGACAGTACATTCCACCAAGCTGAGAGTGCAGTGCAGTGGGTGAATCCCTAATCCATCCTGGGAGTCTGTTTTATATAGAAGTTCCGTTTAGCTTGACAGTTTGGGCAACATTCAGTCAGATTTCAGTGTGCCATGATTTAGTATTCACCTCGTGGTCAAGGTCCAGTTAACATAAGAGAGAATGGCATGAGAAACTATTTTTGGTTGTCAGCCTCAATTACCCTTTTATCAGTATTGAGGGTGTTAATAATCTTAATCTCTGAGAAAAAGGAAACATGAAGTAAGGGCCAGGTTACACCCTTAGGAATCTCAAGTTGCTAAAGCTGTTCCTCCCCACTCCCAATCCCAAGAACTTCCTGCAGAAGGGGTAAGGATTCCAACTCCTAGGCTCATCCTGAAGCTGCAGTGAAAAACACTTGCTGTGGTGTGACTGACAACTTCCTGCAGAGGAAAGAAAAGAGGAGTTTCTTTTTCCTTCATTGGAGTCTATAGAGAACCCTTCAAGTTTTTATTTCCCCAGTTGTTTAAAAGCAAGTGAACACACATGTGATGTTTGCAGCAGTATTTTATTTCACTTCAGAAACATTAAGCACATCCTGTAACTCAACACAAGAACTAGCCATCTACACTTATTTTTGGGGTGTAAGTACTCTGAAACAAAGTGCAGTAGATGAGTAACTTACGGAGTGCATAGAACGGTGTTGCACTTGCTTGTTAAAGGGCAGTATCAGTAACTGGTGTTTTCCATTAGATGCAAGGGTTTGTTTCAAACATAACACACAAACAGGACAAAATCTGTGTGACAGCTGAACGTCTTGTTTCACATAAAGTGCTGGAATAATAATTTAAATGTTACAAAACAAAGCTTTAACGATTCTAAAGCATTGTTACTCACAATGTGCATCTATGACAACAATCTAAATGTGGTGTGTTTAGATGGCTCCGGTCTCAGCTTCCTTTGGGAGCATGGCCACGTGTTCCAGCTGGCCTGAGTCTGACACATCGTAGCTGGTCTTGTATTTGGCCAGGATCTTCATCAGCGGTCGCAGCTTCAGCCACCACTGCTCCTTGGGAATCCTGTGTCTGGGGGGGAAACAGGGAGGTGAAATACATGGGGGTGAAATACATGGGGGGTAGGGCAAACACCTTCCTTATGAATGGGATCAGGCATTGACCATCATGGGGGAATGTAAAACACTGACCCTAAGAGAGGAGAATCAAGAACAGAATCCCAAAGAAGGTTAAACATAATACCAAATTTGGCACAAAAATGTTGCCCTACTGAACTGAAACAGAAGTGAAGTAATTCTAGGTATTAAGGCAATCACTTAACAGGACAGCAGAGTCCCAGACTTCACCAAGAGACTCAAGTGTAAGGAGGATGAATTCAAAGCACAAAGGCAAGAGAGCAGCAACAACCCAAGTGGACCTGGCAGAATTCAGGCCTAAGGCAAAAGCAGTAAGGTGCTGGGAGATGTTTGTGTGGAGTGGTGCAAGGCAGCTCTGGTGAGGTGTTTATCACCAGGCAGTGCATACATACACAAAGTCTGTTTCACTCTTGAGCTCAGCCACTGGTTGGAAAACAAGGTTGCGTCTCCGCATTCCCAGCAAACAGACTGAGTCATCCGTATTGGCAAACACTTTTCCTAAAAAGAATGAAGTAATTCAGCATCTTTCTTATATGTATAAGGGCAAATGTTATTTTTCTGTAATTAAACTGAACAAAAAACTTGCAGTAGCCTAATTTCAGCTACTGATTATTTAATAGAATGATAA
The DNA here is from genome assembly GCA_013186435.1 of Turdus rufiventris. Taxonomy (NCBI): domain Eukaryota; kingdom Metazoa; phylum Chordata; class Aves; order Passeriformes; family Turdidae; genus Turdus; species Turdus rufiventris. The sequence continues at coordinate 214,044 of PYHW01009604.1, read as the reverse complement.
AACATTAAATTAGTGCTTTAATAGGGTTAGATCTTCTTAATCAACTTTGGTGGTTAGCAATGAAATAATAGTGCAATTAAACAACAAAAGGATTGAATTTTAGCATCCAGTTTTAGATCAGATTTTAGGAAGCAGTGCTTTACAAAAATTCCCAAAGGTGACATATTACCTCCTTCTGTCTCCCATGAAGGCAGCATGAAACAAAAAAACACAGATGTAACTGTTGTTCTGTAATGCAAACATCAATTCCTGCATGCATTAAAACCTGCAATCACACTGGCTATTTTGTTTAAGAGGATCATGAAACATCTGATGAAATATCTGAATTATTGACCTGACTGAAGTGGAAATGCTCATACAGCAGGAAGCGCAGCAAGGCACTTTTAAATAGTAAAAACACCAAGATGGGAAGGTGTTGGCTAACAAACATTCTTATGTTTGCAAAGTGGAGGAGTCTTACACACTGACAGACAATCAGAGACAGTAACAAGAGACTGCACCAAGCATTTCTGCACCTTTCCGGTAGGTTTCTTTCAGTTTTTTGGAGATCCACTGCATAGCTTTTGCTGAAATTTTTGTCCCAAAATTTCTATCAAATGGCGAAGGTGCTCCACCCTGTGTGAAAATTGAATTCTGAGTTAGCTTATCAAACCAAGATTGGTGTTTATCACTCATCCCTGCTAACAGCTTGCTCTACCTTATTTCCATTTCCCGTACCTAGAAAACACAAACCAAAAGCCCCACCCCGTAAATCAATGTAAGGTGTTCAAAATTTGTGTTCAGCCCCTGTGGAACTCTCACAGAATCAATACTACTTCTCACTTAGAAGAATGGAGGGGACTGCGCTTCCCTCCACCTCAGCCTGGGTGATGATTGTAGCCAAATCAGGAACTCCCTTTGTCCACCAACCAGCTGCACAGTGAGATAAAGCAATGCAGATAACACAGGCCAAAGGAGTAGCTCATCTCTGTCTCTTCCACAAAAACAACCATCTGCACAGATTTGCTTAATGAAATCTCTGCCCTTCAAGAAGGTTCAAGAGGCAGGTACATTATGAATGGGCAGATAATTGTATTATGAAGAAGGTATTACAATTAATTGTAAGACAAAAAGAGGAATTATTTATTAATATAGACAGGAGTATAATAAAAATGAAATTCATAAAAATCTAATGCTTTTTTCCCTGGATTTTTTAAAAGGGTTTGAAATAAATCCTGATACTAAAATCCTTCTAAGTTGCCTACAAACAAAAATCTGCTCTTTTTTTACTTAATCTTAAATCAGACTTGTTTCAAATGCTTGAACAGTGTACTGTATATATTTGTATACAGTCTTGTCTGTAAATTTATGGTTGTATTTACCTGCTGCATATGGCCCAATACATTTTTTCGACAGTCAAACACTCCTTTTCCTTCTTCAGAATACAGCTGATAAATGAAATCAGTTGTGTAGTTCTCATTGCAGTTCTCATTTCTGTAACAATTAAGGCCAGATAGTTAGCAAATTTACTCTAAGGCACTGGATGTCTTTACAGCTACTGAATGACAAGTCTTTTTCCCTTTTCTTGATAGCAATAATCCTGGCTTGGACATTTTTATCAGATCACATACACTCACTTCCATGTAACAGGCTCATGATTTCTAGGGTTTGTAAAGTAAAGGCCATAGTGCATGTAACACACTATCTTTAGTAAGAAAGAACCCAGAATAAAAGACAAACCTGGTAAGAAAACAGACTGAAAGTAGGATGAAGTATTAGATTACAGAGCAAATACATTTACATAGAAAGAATTAAATTTTGGTCTTGAACTTCCAGACAGGTCCCTGAATTGCCTTTTGGAGCAACAGCTTTTCTAAAAATCTCAAGTTATAGGAATAATCAAAGAACATAGACCTGGAGTGGGATTCCAAGCAGCATACCTGGCTGTGAATGCTCAGTATCACTGATGCCATCTATTACTACTACTTTTACCTACCTCAGCACTAGACCACGCTGGATACTGGTTTTCATTTTTTCAGTCAAGTGTTCCACATTGGCCTAGAAACAAAAGTATTTTTAAAGATCCATAGAGAACTCTATGTGAGACAACTTTAATGAGCCCACATTTCCTGAGAATTTCTGACAAATATTCCACATAAAGTATTATGTGCAAGTTCAAACTGTCAAGATTTTTGGAGATTCAGGATAACATAACATAACATAACTGTGTATGGCTATTCATCTTGGGTTAAAACTAACATCCTTCTCTAGTAAGAGATTTTATTAGCTCAAAGGTGGTTTTTATATGCTGGTACAGCATCCACCTTGATATACATAAGAATACATAAACTGCACTGACGTTTACAGCCTGCCCTTACTTCAGTCCTGCCAACAACTGTGTGGGGATAAGTTCTGATTCATTTCACATCTCTGTGCTTCTCAGGAAATCGCTATCCTTTTAGCTTTGTGTTTGTCCATGACTGCAGCTAGCATTAACCATCTCAGAAGTGTAAAGTCCTCACAGCAGACAAGTTCCATATCAGCTTGTGTATGTACTACACCATAATCCGTAATCCTTAAAGCCTGAGGGCTTTATTTTAGTAACACTTCCAGACATGCTCTGAATAGCTGTGGTAACAGAGTCAGTATCTAATAAACCTGACATACCAGTCAGTTCCTGTCCTGAACAGCCTGCAAACATAACTCTACCATAATAAAAAAAATACTGTCCTCTTGGTTTTGGCTTTATTTTAAAACTACCCAGGTCTGATAATTTCATTTGAATTTCAATCAGAAGACTAAAAAGGAAACAATTCATCTAGTAGTGCTTAATGGCAAATACAATTGTTTTTGTCATTTTACCAGACCTGGGTGTCAACAGTGGTTGTGTCTACATTCCTCTATATACTGTTACAGCACAGGAACTGTCACGACAAGCACAAATTTTAAGTCCAAGCACAGCTGTTTTTTTTTTCTTTCATGAGCCATCTACTTCATACAACAGCTTTAGATCTAGTTAAAAATGAGCAAAAGGTGCTGAATACCTGGAGCTCTCTGATATCAAACTGCTCTTCGAAGATGTAAGCAGCATCAGCTCCTGCTGCCAGGGCCCCCATGTTGGCCAGGTAGCCGCAGTAGCCGCCCATGGTCTCGATGATGAACACGCGGCGCTTGGTGCCGCTGGCCGACTGCTTGATGCGGTCACACGTCTGCTCAGAGACACGACAGCCTGAGTATGCACTAAAACCCCTCATTTTCTACTCTTTTGTATGTCATGCAACTTTATGTCACCTACTGGTAACAAAAAAAGCATTTATAAAAACTAAATCTTTAGAGAATTTCATAAATGGCACAACCCAATAAAGGATTTCTTATAAATCATATACTGAACACTAGGGTAGAAATAAAATGTTTTTCTACTAGTAACTCTTAACATGCATTTGCTTCCAGCAAATACTGAAACGAATTCATTTTGGTTTGTAGTGGCATTACCAGTTGTAGATCTGCGTTTTCAAACACAGATATAAGTAGATATAATGAAGCTTTTTAAGGAATTGTGGTATGAATAAACTTCTCTTCTTTAACTCTGTTCATTACTAAAGCTTATTTCCTCCTAGTATTGATATTAAAACTCACTGCATTCCCATCTATATTGAACATCTTAAGTCCTGAGCATGTATTGCCCAATTACTTTCCACTAATGATTTCCACATAAATATAATTCTTTCAAGCACTACTGCTGCACGTTTTAAAATGCTTTGGGTTTTTACTAACGGGTGCAATACTTACGGTAATAGGACTGAAATCTCCACTTGCACCTTACTCTGACCAGCACAAGGAATGTTCTCTACAAGGAGATCTGTTACTTCCATGAAAACAATTAACACCAATATTTAACAGAACTGCCTAAGAGATGTGGAAACTACCAAAGACAGAGGCAATCTCCAGTGTGGCAAGACCTAGGAATCTTTGGAAAACACTGTAACTCAGGAAAATGCCGAAACCTAGGAACTAGTTTACTATCCACCTTTAGGTTTTAATAATACTCAAGAATCTATTTGACAAGCTCATCTTTTAGAATGAATTTTTCTACCATTCAAAGTTATTTTAAAGTTGTTGATTAATGTATTTTCCTTTCAGAAAGCAGTAAGAGAAATAAGGAGGTCCTATTTTCTTCTTGGTCTTAGAAACAAATAAATAGGATACACCACACTTTTTGACAGGGAGAATTTTGTGAAACTTATGTAGTGTCCCAACACCATTTCTATTTAATAAAAATAGAAATGAAAGTACCTGGGAAGTTTGTCATATTGCAACCTGAATTATGGTAACATTAAAAAATCCCCATGCTTTACTGATTTTTTGAATGAGTAACTGTAGGTGCTGTAATATTTGAGGTATTTCTATTTCACAGTTTGTTAAAACCAAAACTTCATTCAGTTAACTGAAAATACTACTTCAGGCAGAAATTCAGACTGTGAGCAATATGGTCCTTAAAAACCATCCCTAAGACATCACAGAACAAATCATTAACTGATACATGAGGAAATGTAATACACAAACTCTAGAACTTCTAATATTAAATACAGTTTAATGCACTTAATGACTAAGACCAGTGTATGCATATATTTAGGTCAAGCTATCAAAAAGATACATGTGATTTACTTTATATATATTTTATTTATGTATTTGCATATATGCATATCATGTGCTTACACACGAAAGTGAAGCATTCACATTAATTTATTCAGAATATGAATATTCTGTTATCCCAAGCAGAGAAGTATCTCCATAACAAGCTACATGACAAAAGTTATGTTGACTTTCTATCAGTTTTTAAAAATGACATTTTACATCCCTTGGGTTTTACAGTGTCCCCAAGCACTTTACTTTCTCCTTCCAAACACTGTTTCATGAAAATTTTTGCAGAATACTGTAGCACTGGAGCAATTTAACTAATTTTTTAAAAGCTGCCTGAAACTGCATAGGTACTATGTGTTTAAGTTATGTGGTAAAACAATCTTGTCTTTAGACAATAAATACGCGTGTGAAGGTTTCCACCATTTTGAGACTTAAAATATTTGTAAACCTCAAGATTTCTAAAAAGGTTGGTAGGAGAATGAAATTTTTTGCCCTTTGAGAATCTCCAGGTACTAAGCAAGGAGGTAAATCAGTCATTGCCTATGAGATGAATCACTTCACATGTACTCAGAAGGGTTTCTATTCTTGACTGTATAAGAAATTGAATAGAAACTTTCTACTGTTCTTGTTTTCTCAGAATGACTGTGACAGAAATACCCAACTATGAAACTGGCACAGATGGACTTTAATGAATTATTAATTCATATGCTACACTATAGGCTGGAAAAGCCAAACCTCAAAAGCCTGGTGCAGGTTTCAGACATCCTAAACCAGGCATTAGAACTACTTTTGGAATTCCATGTAGTTGAGCTTTCATATGAACTGACCCAGCTTAATGAGGAATCCTAATGTTCAAAACACCAAATCAAGTGTTCTACTATTAGCATTAACTAAACATCCTAATGGCAATAAAATTCAAATGATGCAACCAGATTTTTTTTTACTGAAAGCATTACTGAAATTTATAAAAACCCTAATTAAATTAGTAACAAAAACAATTATAGTGATTTCACGATTATAAGCCACATATTACAATACAGAGTGTGATAAAAGGTATCTATTCTATCACCATGTGTTGAGGGTGGGGGCAGTGATCCTTATCTCCACTGCAGATATTCTGCTAATGGGCCATCCATTGAAACCAGGCGGAGCAGTGTTCTTTATCTTTTCACAACCCATCCTTCCTCCAGCCAGTCATTTTCTGCTCATGGCCACTGAGTCCCACTGTGTGATTGATAAAATTACTGCATCCCACTGGAAGTTGCTCCAGCCAGGGGGAAGAGCCCAACATTTCTTACCAAGA
>PYHW01009604.1:135993-207857 GCA_013186435.1 Turdus rufiventris | reverse complement strand
GAGAAGCTCCTGCCTTTCTCAGCAGACACCTGTCCTCCAAACTAAAACAGCAACTTTTCCTTCTTTGTCCATATATAAGCCGCACCTGGTTATAAGCCGCACTTCAGGTTCAGACCAAAATTTTAGTCAGAATGGTGCAGTTTATAATCGTGAAATTACTGTAAGTAAGAGGAAGCAGCACTATATACAGTTGTTTGTTGCCCTATTGTGTTTCCAAAGTCACCACTTTTAAAGGTGCATCAGTCATAATTAGCAGATGTAGCTACTTCTGTAAATGTCAGGCCAAGGGGGGGAGTGCTAAAGGAGTGGTGAAGTTCCCATGTTCTGCCTGTGAAAGTTGCTACATGATGAACCCACACAACACCTTAGGACATCTCACAGCAGGGATGCTGCATTGCAGCTCCCAAAGGCTGGGCCACCCTGTTTTCTTCCCGTATCTGCTGGAGCTTTGTCACTCACTATGTAAGAACACTGTATAATGCAGGAAAAGAAACCTGCTTTTCCCAAGCCCCTGGAAGTCTTGACTTCCTTAGCAAATTACTTCACAATTAGTTATATGGCTTGCTGATGATGGGTTTGATAAAACTCAGAGCTGGTAAGATTTACTCATTTGTTTGCATTAGATCTCAGCTCAGTTCCCTTTGTTGTGTCTTAAGCAGAGTAAACAGGACTGAAAGAGCTCATAAAACAGTTGTACCCAAGGGAAAAACTATGGTAGACCAAAACTAGAATACTGATTGCTATGACCCTGTATTGTTTAGTGAACATCAGTGACAGACTGAACTGCTTCTACTATCCGTGCATTTATATGCACTTTATGTATGTTAAGCTTAATGGAGTCTATGGGATTATTCGTGTGTTTAGTGTTAATCACGTACTTAAAATGCTCTACTGCAGGGAGCTCAGTCAATAGGTCATCCAGCAAATGGGGCATTTATTTATAAAACATGCTTTCTTCCTTTACACAAGTAATACATAAGATAAAAAGGAAATAAAAGCAAGCAAAATATTTAACTCTCAATAAAAGCAAATATCCTAAGCACTAATGCAGGAGTCTTGAAGAACAAAAGAGAGTACCCAAAAATTAAGCATAGAACATAATATTTTTTTTCTAAGGTTAATCTTTAATCAGTCTTGGAAAACTGAACTATTAACCATTAAAAACCACAGTAACTGAGTTATTTACGAAACCCAGACATTTCAAGGTCTTTAGGTATCCTCTTATGCATTTTATCATGTTAATTTTTAAAAGATATGCAGTCTTACCTCCACAATAGCATTCAAGGCAGTGTCAGCACCAAGGCTATAGTCTGTGCCTGGCACATTGTTGCTAATAGTAGCAGGCACCACACACATAGGAACTCTAAACTCCTCAAAGTTGGCACGTGCCTCCTGGAGCTGCACACAACTTTCAAAGGCCTGAAGCAGTGGTACAAGTGTGAGTGAAACATTCCTTATCTTTACACTGCTGTGCTAATGACTCCTGGCATGTGATGGTAAATGTGGCTGTCCATCGGCCCAAGTAAATACAATTGGTGACATTATTTGAGGGAGTGGAAATATCCTGTACATACCACAACAGTGCACTGGGGTTGCATTGGCACAATGCTCTTTGAGGAAATACAGAGGATTAGTTCAAGTTAATACAGACTAAAGGTGAAGTGTGCACAGCAGGGAGGTCTGAAGCAGCTATGCAGCAAAGGATAGCAAAAAGCTAGACAGGAAATCATTCCACGAGAAAGGACTTAAATAAAAGAGTTTGATACATGCTGAGGAGCTCAGAAAGTTAACTAGTAAAACCCTTGCAACTTGAAGAAAATGCTTAAAGAAAGACACTTAAAAAAAAACTATGTTATCCTAGAAAGTCAAGACATATCTACTTCCACCAAGAGAAAGGAAAGAAAAAGGTTCACCCATGCCTTCAAAGTTTCTATCAACATCACACATCTGCCCTTGTGCACATAGACTGGATGCAGGCCTAAAAAAATCCAGGAACATGTGCACATGAATGAGTTAATGAAGTCTGCAAGTACAGTTCAAGGATTTTTGAAAAGCAGTTTTAGGTCCTTGGAAAGACTCCAAATTCTACAAAATATATAATCATGTTGAAATGATTAGGTGTTCCTAGTGGATGTCAAAATAAATGTTAAGATTTTGCATCTTAAGTTGTTTTAAGTAAACATACATTATTCCAATTATTTCTAATCTAAACTAACCAGCCTCTCTCATGAAGTGTGGCAATTTTTCGAACTGCCTATGTAATGGCTCTCCACCAGAGAGCCTGATTACATAGTACACTACTTTTTCATCTTTCTCCCAGAAACTGATGTTCACAGAAGTCTCATTTTCTTGATGTCTCAAATCAGTTCAGAGAAGCAAAGTATTGCAGATCAAATTTAGATACCTACTGAGATTATCTCCAGGCATATCTGCACAGGGATTGATTTAAGGAACAACTTGGAAGAAAATTACGGAAAACCCCCTACCTGTGAGAGTTCTCCTTCTGGGCTTTTTGTCCTAGACAGACCAGATCCTGTTTAGTGAGAAGACAGGATATTTATGGCTGTAGGTGCATAAATGCAAACTTTTAAAAAATCTTTCTCTTCTCACATGTATTGTAAATGCAATGGCTCAGTGCTATACTTTCAGTTCGAGGCTGAAACACAGCCTAAAAGATGGCACTTTAGACCCCAGGAGCCGAGAAGCAGTACAGCCAAGAACAACAAAAAAGAGTGATTTATTTGGGATTTGCCTTTTGAGTGGCTGAGACTTCACTTAGGAAATTTCAGCAAATGCCTGGCCCAGTTCAGCTCAGTCAGACTGCTTTAAACTTTTATTTTTACTAAAAGAATAAAGACATACAAAGTACCAGTGGTTTGGTAAAACCACACAGCTTCCTGGAGATCTGCAGAATTGAGTTTCTCTAAAAGGTTTTATATTAAGACTTCTGGAAAACCAAGTCAAAGGGAGATGCAGAGCAATAACTAACATAACTGGTTAGTCTGCATTTATGGTATGTTAAGATGCAGTAAAGATATGTTTTACTTGCATGAAATATTGTCATTTTATTTGATGCAAGTTATTTCAGCCAACACATCCAATGACTGTACCTTCACCAAGCATGAGCATTAGATGATTATATGCAACATCTTTGCATCACTGTGGCAAAATACGAAAATGTTTTTAAAATACGGTCACTTAAATATAAAGGGTAAATAAGTGATAAATGGTTTTAATAACTGCTATGCCAGTATTTTTTTAATTACTACAGTAAGGTCATAGAGGGATACTGCACCATGTTAATAAAATGGTTTAATAATTTCCTATCCTTTTATGGGAACTGTGTTACTAAAAAGGTCATTCCATTACCAACATAACCAAGGATGCTTTATAAAAATTCATGCAGTCAAGCAAAGACTAGTGTTTGTTGACTTTAAGTTGATCTATATACAAATGGCCACTGAAGGGGATGCAGTTACTGCCCTTACTCCACATCAGCTGTTACTAGGACTGAAGGAGATGAAAAATTAACAGGTTAGCTAGTGGCCAAGGCTGATTTTCAGCTTCCTAGTTCAGAGTAATATGGAGCCACATATGCTACTGGGAAGGTACAGGTGTGTTTTCCATGGGAAATGTGTGGAGACTGCCTTAAGGCATCTGACTGGAGCTTCTTTGCTCCTCAGGGGATGCTTTATTTTTCCCCCACAAAACCAAATCATCAGTCTGTACCCCCTTTTCCTTTGGTGAAAGGAAAGTCAGACTGTCAAAAAAAACACAAGAGAAAGTTCTAGCCTCTCCCTTTTTCAGGCTCCATTATTCCCATCTAGCTGATAACTTTTCCTTTCATTTCATGGTTATCACATTCCTGAGGTCTGATATCCAAAGTAACATCCTATTAATTTCACTGAATTAGCAACATACTTGAGAATACAGATATTTTTTATTATGACAGTTATTTTAGTGATGCTTCATTTAATAGCAAATTCAAAATTCATGTTCTTATCCTGCCGTTCTAAAAGGTTTACTTTGTATGCCTATAAAGATCAGCCTTAAGCATATCCTCCTCAGGTAGAAACATACAGCTTTTCCCAGGTATTTTATATTTATGTTGTCATTGGCAGTTTTTCTAATATTGTGAAAAGTGAAGTGAGAAATACAGTTTATCATAAATTTAAAACACTATTCAAAAGGTAAATCAAATTTGGAGCTAAGATTTTAAAACAGAAGTGGAAAAAACTGAACTTTTCAAAAGGGTCCCATGATCTGTTATAGAATTTAAATCAGCTATTGTTAAATGTATCCACTGTTTATGCCTTTGTGAGGAGCACACTCTTTACTAATCTCTATTTCAGAATTTATGTATCTGTAAGTCTGCTTTAATTGTTTTTCTTTTTAAATGCAGAATTTTATGTTTCAGGGTACTTTTTACACAGCTTGACAAGTTTAAACAACTGACAAGTGTCTAATGATGCCAAACAGCAACAATCCCTCATTACCAGCACAACTGTACTTACCTTACTAGAGGCAGGCAAGATCATGCAAGTAAGAACAGTACCACAGAAAAACTAAGTGTGATGACACTTAGTGTTCAGAGGAGGTTCTACTGCTCTGAGAGCACTGTAAACTATGATGCATTGATTAACCTAACTGTGGTAACAGGAATAAAAATGATATATAAACTAGATAAAATGCATATTCATGTCCACCTCCTACTTTTGTTTACCACAGTCAATTGTGTGACGTGTATTGAGCTTATCTGGTCACATTTAACAGGGCCACAGTTGCTACTGCACCTGATCTGAGCATGGCACAAGAATGAAAGGATGTATTTTTCACTGGGAGTTTTGGTGAATCATGTTCAAACATCAGCAGAAACTAAAACAATACCAAGCAGAAATGTTTTCTGAATGCAAAAGTCTGCTCCTTCCAAAAAAAACAAAAAAAAAAAGTCAACTCAAATTTAATTTTCCATTCAACTGAATATAAATCTTGCAAAGCCATTACTTTTCATAATTAATCCAGAGAAAAATCTAGGCAAAATTAAATGCAAAACAACCAGAAGAAAGCAAATAAAAAAAAAAAAAAAAAAAAAAGCCGCTTTTGACAAGTTTTCAACTACCACATTGAAAACATGGAAATAGGAACATTTTACCTAATGAAGGCAAATGAAACCTGGAAACCTGAACAGAAAGCAAATGAAAGCGACATGGACTGACTGACTATGATACATCTCCTTTGTACAAAATAACCTATAAAAAGAAGTCAGTTTGGTTAACAAAGTTTATGAAGACAAGAGAAGGAAAGCAGATGTTATGCACAATCATTTTACTCACCTTAGTTTGTAATCAGTCTTTTTGGAGGGATATTTTTATTTACCAGAACTGGAAACAACATCAACATTTATAACCCAAGATGTCTATAAAGAATTCATTCAATGAGTCCTAGTTAGCTTACAGTCTTATTCAAGGCAGTATTTTAGGAAACTGGTATTTCCTAACTGAAGGGTTTCTTTTGATGAAGTTAGAATTATTAATGTTGGAATGGTAAAAAAAAAAAAGAAAAAAAAAAGAAAAAATAAAATTTTAGTAGTTCATTTGAAGTTTTGGTGGCATCTGAAGCATCCTTGAAATGAAAAAGCTATCATGATTAAAGCAACTTGAAACTCTCTTTTTCCAATGGACTATGATTTCTGTTCAACTGAGACTATATTAGAGAACTGAGGAATGGCTGGGGTTGGAAGGCACCTCTGGAGATTGTGTAGTCCAACCCACTGCCAAGGCAGGATCACCTGAGCAAGTGACACAGGAACAATCCAGGTGGGTTTGGATTATCTCCACACGAGACAGCACAGCCTCCCTGGGCAGCTTTATCTGGGCTCTACTCAAAGTAGAGAAGTTTCTTCCTCATAAGAGATTAAAGATTCAATTTTTACTTTTTGATGTACTACTGGATTTAGTTTTTAAAAATACATCTTAACATGTCTCAACTCTTTTTATTAAATCTGCTATTAGCAGAACAAATGTAATGCCTATTATTAGAGAAATATGGATTTTACATATTCTCTTAGAGAAGTAAAGATGTTACATAACTAAGACGCTCCCCAACAGAGCAACTTTCCTTCAGTGTTTGTTGCAACTGGGTGTACTACAACTCAACATATTATGAACAGGGATTTTTTTCCCCTCTACAGTGCAAATGATCATCCAAGTCTCAGTTTTAGGTTTCTTTCTTTCTTATACAACAACAGATGGCATCTTATCTTGCACTTTAAAATTTTTGAGGTCATTGCAGTTTCAGAAGAAATTAAATGGAAGCACTGGGGATCCTAAACTTTCTCATTTCTAAAATGGTGTCATGACTGTGGCTAAATCACGTAATTATTTCCCAGATCACATTTCCAAAGTTCTGGTCTACAAAAATATCCAGTTGTAGCCAATTGAGTAAGTTTAAACAACTGCTTTGTTAGTACGTGCGCACACCAGAGCAGACTTACATCAGTTATAGTGTTCAGAGCAGTATCTGCACCAATGCTGAAATCTGAACCCGGTACATTATTGGATACAGTTGCAGGAACCATAACCATTGGAACACAGAATTCGTCATATTTCTCCCGAGCAGCTGACAATTCCAGAAGTCCAAGGTAAGCCTGTTGGGCACAGGCATCGGGTGAAAAATTAGGATGAATAAAATAAGGGCAGAGTTGGGAGTGACAAAATGAGAAGGGCCACAAGGAGAGCCATTTCTACCACAGCACACTTCAGCAAGTCAGAGCACTAAGGAACCACTAAAATCTAACACAGACAAAAAAGACAGCGTTAGAAACAGGCATACATTTGAAAACAATAAATGTAACAGATATTCTCTTGAAAATTAATAGTTTAGACACAAAAAGTTGGTTTTCAATAAAACAAACTAGTTCCCCAATCTTCAGGTAGTTACTCCTGATGTAAAAATTTTATTATTCCTGAATTAGGGTCATAGCTAACAGTTTGCACAAAAAAGGAAGATACATTCTTCACCAAGAAGCAATGAGCACATTCTTCTTTGCAAAGAGTAGGCAAAATACTTCCCTGAATCAACATTGCAAAAATGTTTTTTTTAAACAAAGCAAACTTGAAATACAGGGGAAAAATGGCTCCTCTAGATCCGTTACAGATTTTGATATGCACTATGTGAGGAGAGTGGCTTAAATAAAGAACCATAGTGCAGTTTCTACGAAGAGTCAAGAACTTCTGCAAGTATGTTCTAGGTATTGATACAGCGTAGACTGAAACTTGCACTACAGAAGTTATTAATTTATTTTCATACAAAAAACTTTAACACTATCTCATCTCATTTATCCATTTAGCACATCTGGTCAGCAGTTTAGTCACTGTCTTGAATGCCAGCTTTCCAGAGAACCACTGACAACACTTCTGATTCTAAACACTGTTGTGTATCAAATACAGATAGAGCCAAATGCACCTTACATGAAGATTGGGTAAAAAAATCAAAACAGACTAATAATTTTGTTAGGAATTCTACTCTACTTAGACAAAATTAGATATTTCAGTGTACCTCAAATCCACCAATAACCATAAGGGCGTTAATGTTGTTAGTGCGCATCTGGTCAGCAATCTTCTCCAAATACTTTGCAGGAAGAGTACTAAAAATCATTAAACCAAAAGAAAAACAATTTACAGACTCTGAAGCACTAAGAACTCATTACTAAGCTGAAACCACAAAGTGAGCAGGCAACACAATGTTATTTTGTTTTACATATTTATCCATACAAGTAACTCTTCCAGACAAACAATAAGGAATCATGTCAAGTGTAAAGAAACTGCAGGTTTGCAATCCTTTAGAAGTGTAAGGACCCCAGGAACTTTTTAAGTTAAGGTCCCAACTCCCACTCTACAGAGCTGGTTGAGTATTATAAAGATAGCCAAGTTAGAACATAAGGATTTGAACCAAAAACAAACTCAAAAAAACCCAATGTACAAAATTTGAGGACTTAAAAACACTCTGTGGAAAGAAAAGAGCATGGAATCATACAGTGGTTATATAAAGCACTACAGCTCATCTTATCGATCGATAAAAATATTGATGTTACCGTTTTGTACCAAGAATTGATCCTCCTTGACCAGTCCAGCCTCCAACATCTCCCCAGGAAATTTCCTTAATCTTTGAATAAAAGTAAAAAAGGAGATTTTGTTAAGTGATTATCCAATTACTTCTCTTGAGTTGCAGCAAACACCAGGTACTATTTCATGAAAAGCTGTTGGAATAAGTTGCTGGGCACTGACATCACAAAAATTAAATGAGGCCCAGAAAGAAAACAGCATCAAGAGTTTAACTCCATTTCTCTTGAATTACTACAATCCCTTTCTGTTCCATTTGTTCTTTCTTCTTCCAGACCAAGATGAACCCTGTCTCTGTTTCATATCTCAATCCTATTTTCACATCCTTTCCTATTGAATGTGAAGCAAAAAACTCTAAAGTTAGGTCTTTGATGTAAGTTTGGGGATCTGTGGCTCCAGCCAGTCTTGCATTCAGTTTCTCTCTGGTACACCAACCAATGCATAACATTTAAAAACAGGGAAACAGAAGAATTTAACTTACATAAGGAAAAAAAGCTTCCTGCCTCAATAAGCACTACTACAAAATTTCTTACAGCAAAGGAACACATGTGCAACAACTCACTGTTCAGAATCAGAGATAATTCTGCTGCTCTGTGAAAAAACTACAATATGCTAAACATTGACTAAAATTCAAAGGTAGGATTCATCTGAACTGATTCTGTAGCTCTGCAGCATGTGATTAGCAACACTCAGCATAAATGACTCTACAGACTTGAACAGCTGAGAAATACAGTTACAACCTAGGTTTTAGAGATCTTTATGAAATAAAAACACTTCCGGATCCAGTTCCCTCAGCAGTTATGACAGAACCTTCCAAGCACATGAACAAAGGTGGTGGTGTGGGATGGGGCACAGAGCACTTGGTAATGCACACACATGACACTGACCTTCCCTCTAGCGAACCCTTCAAAACCATCAATGACAGCAAAGATTTTGTGACCTTCAGTCATGCCAACTCTCACTGCAGCCCTCACTGCGGCGTTCATTCCAGCTGCAGGAGCACCGACATTTAACACTGCCACATTAAAATTAGTCTGCAAGATAAAAATAGTTATCTAGTAAGGACTTTGATTTCTACACCATGGTTAATTTGTACATCACATGCAGCTGCTAAATACTGGAATGCAGGTAAGGAAATTTCACATTTCTAAACATGTTGAAAATTTGAAGTTAACTGGAAGGTGCTGACACATTTCCCCACTTGCAGAATATCAAAAAGACAATTAAAAAAAAAAGAATCTTTGTTCTTAAATAAGACTTAATCATAATTCCATTTGTTTTACAAGTTAAATTATTCAGGATTTTATATTCTAGCCCAGAATAGAATCACAGAATGGTTTGGGTTGGCAGGACCATAAAGATCATCTCATTCCAACCTTTAAAATGGCCAGAGGCCATTTACTGGAGCAGGTTGCTCAGAGCTCCACCCAGCCTGGCCACTGTTACGCAACCAGCTTCATGTTAACTAAAGCAGGAATTTTTTTTTTTTTTTTGCAAACACACTAACGATAGCACAAGAAAAAAAGAACAACTAGGAACTGATTCTAGCACCACAACAGTTATGTGTATATCAGCAGTACAATGCAGAGTGGAACAGACAAGTTTTAAAATTAAACTATTGGCCAGGTATTTCAAGCAGTTGACAACAGTTAGCAACCAAGAGCACTCAGCATCTTTCCCAGCACCAAACATTTTCAGATTATGGAAGTTTTTCTGAATGACAATTGTAACTATTTGGTCCTGCAGAAGAGGTAGAAGTTATTTAGCTTTATTCTGGAAGATGAAGACAAAAAAACCCAAAAAACAGAACATTTATTAAGTAACAATCATGGAATCTCATCTGATTAAGCAACAAAAAAGCAAACAAAACCAAAAAACCCCAAACCAACAACAACTCCCCAAAAAAACGCAATAAAAGAGACACAAACCAGAGTGTATGCAGGGTTGGTTTTTTTTTTTTTGTGTGGTTTTTTTTTTTTTTNTTTGTGTGGTTTTTTTTTTTATTTTTTTTTTATTTTTTTTGGTTCTGGTACAATCACATGATTGTAGGAAAATGTAATGTAATCACAAACAGCAAAATATAATGTGTGCAGAAGCACTGCTGAAGCAGAGCATTCAGCTGCCTCTCCCAATCCGATCAGCTTAGCTCTTTCCTCAATTCCTGTGACATGCACATTTCATCTACTTTTTAATTCCTATTCAACCTCTTTTACTAAAGGCGCACAGATTTTGTTAGTATGGTCAAATCAGAGTAGTTAAGTAATTGCACGTGGCCTATATTTCCTTCTAATGCCATTTATCACAGAAGGTATGACAAAAGTGTATTAAAAAAATACAAAAGCCCAGTGCTAATAGCCCTGGATTTGCATTGCTCTATTAAAAATAACCCCTAACACCCAAACACCTGATCTGCCAATGAAAATGTTAAATATCCACCTAAAAAATCCTGAATTCCTTGATCTCTTGAAGGTGACTCTCAGGTCCTTACTGTATTATATCAATGCAATATTGCTCCTTAACAATATTAACAAGTTATCACCAGTAATCATTACTCAAATTATTTATCTGGGAAAAAGACTTCTAGAAAGTGTAACAGCAACATCGTTATGCAAATAAGGTAACTAATGGTCACAAACCACAATTAAAAGAATAATTAACAAGTGAGATGACTTAGTTACCAACCATGATCAAACACAGCACTATTCAGTAAACTTTCAATAAAAACAAAAAAAAAAATCCCATCTAAGATTTGTTTAGACACAAAATTTAGTGTCTGCTTCCTAAATAAATCCAAATTCCCTCTTATACAAATCTTAGGAACTACAAAGAACCAAATGTCTATTACTATATTATGCATAGTGACTTAGTATTTCACATTAAGGTGATGCATCTGTCCTCAGTATTGCTTCCCATGAATTCCTGAATTTGCCTTGCTCTTGAGTGGTTTTACCCTTCAAAAGAATTCTTTTAATAAAGAATCTTCCTTTATCTCAACATTTTCAGAGTCTTAATCAAGATCTCAAACATCACCCCTCCTTCTGTCCATGGTAAAAAACAGAGGGCAAAACAATAACTATTTAACTGTTAGGACCAGAAATTATAATAATTGGGACCAGATGTACATCCAAGACAGAAAGAAACTGTCTACAGCAATTTTCTAGTTACAATGATATTTCACTTAAAAAAATGTTATTTATAAACTAGTGTAGAATAAACTAGTGTGCTTAAAGCATCTTTATAATATTTAATGTATAAATTATGCTATAATAGAAGTTTGAAGTGAGTTATTAATAGATCCCAAAAGCAGACATGCACTGCACACTTAACAAACCCCCTTACCTTTGGAAGCTCAGCATCTGGCTTTTTGTGCGACAGTAATTTGTATGTGTTAAGGTTGTTTTCAAAGCTCCTAAACAAATGAGTAAGTAAGATAAGCAAATGAAATAGTAAAATTTTAAACTCATAGTTATTTTAAAGGAACATTTGAATTTTTCAGAAACTTTAAAGAACTGGCATGAAATATTAACAGCATTGTTATTGCAAATGCAAAACACGCCAAAAACTGGAAATGAGAGAACAATGAAAAATATTCAATTCTTTAAGATATGAGTCATAAAATATAAAAAAACTATCCAGCTACCAAATCAGTTTTCTAGGCTGGGGAGAAAGCATTTTATTATCAAATTACTTGAAACAGAAACCACTCTCCTGACAGGACTGAAGAATACCTCCTCTAACATTAGTGCTGGAAAACTACCAACTCCTTACAAACAAGTTCACGGGACTGGCCTCAAATTCATGAATAAACAAACTTACAGCTGCTACCAGTCAGGTCACACAGCACAGAAACTCTTTGCTTTGTGACCACTTAGCCCAGGAATAGTCACTAGTCTGACACAGCAGTGAATTAGTTTGCTTTGTTTTGCATGTTTTGGTGCAGGTAAGAATTTCAATTATTCTATTTAGGCAACTCTTCTGTCTCCTCTTATTTTCAAATCCATAAAGCCATACAGTTAGTAAAATATTTAAAGTAAAACGTCACCTGCCAGCATTTCAGCAAATTCTTTTTCTACAGCAAATAAACTGATATAAGCTACTGGCCATACCTTCCACGAAGCCTCACAGCCTCAAGAAATCTTCCCTCATCCATGGCTTTCTGGACTTCTTGAGTCTTGAAAAAACAAGTTGACTACTCAGTATGTTTCAAAAACACAGGTGTTGGATTATTTAATATATTCCATACATTAATAGATTTCCACAGTGAAGAAAAGAAATACTGACAATTCCCCAATTTACGAGCTGCCTTCTCTCACAGCATAAATTACAGGGTGGAGGAGAAGAAGACAGGAGAAACAAATACCTATAGCCTTCATGGACAAAGTAACCAACATATCTATTATGTATTTTCTTTTTACAGTTTAAACTGAGCAGTTTTAGTGCAGAATCCTAACCTGTGTATGACAAGTAGATGGATGCAAGCATCTGAAAAATTTGTTGTAACAATAAAAAAACAGAAGAGCTGAAATTAAATTTTAGAAACTATCCTTGATAGTTTGCAAATAAATAGCAACACATAGAGGACATACATGAAGTTCATTATTCATTCCTAAATATGGAAAAGTGCTGTACACATTCCATCAATGTCCTAATGAGAACAGGCAATTATTGTACATAGTAGTCTGTTGTAGTAAATAAATAACATAAACAGGCTTTTTGCCAGAACCTCACCATCTGCACACACTCCATCAGAGGCAGACGGACAGCCTGGTTTCCAGACAGGGACACAACACAAGCAGGGGTATCTGGAGTAGCTTCTAAAAGGGCAAGCACAGCTTCCACACCCATACGACTGGCCTGCAAGAGAATGTTTGAGTGTTCAAGCAAGCACTGAAATGCACAAGGCTTCCAGTCATAGAAATGGTTCTGATTTCTCTGTAACTTAAGATGACCCATATCACTCCATGGTAAGGTGAAACAGCTGAGGGCTGTTTATACCCGTAAGTATGGATGATTGAGTGCTGCATTTTGATCCTAGATAGAGATTCCTTCACAGAAAGCGCTTCACTACTCTGAATTTGTGCTATTCAGAAAGTTTGCTCTGTCAAGTTAATCAGGTAGAGAACCATCCCACCCCCAAATAAATAATCAAAATGCAGTGTCCTATGTGGTGCCACAAGCAGTTATTTTGGGAATACTCACAAGAATTCTGTCAAAAGCTGAAGGGGTTCCACCTCTTTGCACGTGACCCAGGATGGTTACTCGGGTGTCAAAACCAAGCCGCTGAACCACAAGCTGCACAGAATTTCAAAATACAATAGGTTTATCGTTATCATTATTTTATATAAATGTTGGCATCATGTACACTTAACACCTCTCAGTGCGAAATGTTACTTCACAAAACTGCAATCTGAATGAAGTCAAAGGTTTCTCTAAAACTGACAGCTATGGAAAACAGAACTTCATAATCACAGGACAGATAAACCCCAGGTAAAGCCAAAGTATCAGTTTCTTTCTACCAATGATTATTTCCCAATCTGTTTTCTTAACGACCCATTAAAAAAAAAAAAAGCAGAAAAATTCAGCTTAAAAGTTTTCTTAATCTTAGACACCAACGAAATTTTTAGCAAAGAAACCATGTGGATAAGATTTTGTCCAAAGGACACCATATTACTTCACTGTGAGACAGACCAATATTAAAAATTTTGTACGACATACAAAGCAAAATAGGATTATAAAGGCAGATTTGAGCAGATTTCAAACTATCAATTAAGGCATCTATGAAACACATGCTTTTGCCTGTGTTGTATTACAAGGAAAAAAGGTTCTAATTAATTGCCACTGAAAACATTGCCCTTTAATTTGTTTACATAACTTTAGATAATAAAGCACAAGCATAAAATACAACTGTGTGATAAGCTACCTTACAGGAACAGATTTACTCTACAGAAATGTTATTGTTAACAATAAGCCCCATCTTGTGAACCAAAATCTTGTATCATAGGGATGCTGACACTTACATCCTTAACCTTCTCTGATGTTATAGGTTTGTTGTGACAGTCAATAGCTCCTTCAGCTACAATAATAATATTCAGCCTTTTCTTTCGTGCACGATTCTGTAATAAAAACACAAGCATATTTGTGCAGTTAAAAAAAAAAAGAGGAATTTACAGCATAATTTTATAATCAATTGCTCTACGTTAAGTGGCTAGGATTTGAGGAAACATTTCTTGTATTTGATCACTCATATGTGATGTATTTTCACACCTTTTATTTTCATACATATCTTTTTATTGATGATGTAAAATGTCTAACGTCAAATTACAGAGGAAATGTAAATTTATATAGGTATAAATTTTTTGCAATTCCCAGACTGGGTCATTTGACTCCTCAAAACAATCACAGAGTGCAAGAAAAGAAATGTTTAACATCATAGAGAACTTTATGTGACACCAAAACCAAAGACTTATTTGAAGTCTTCATCCCACATTTTAATCACTGCTTTCAAATAAACACCCACAAAGATATCAGGGAATTTCAAATGTATTAACAAATTACCTCTGAAAGCTTAACACACATTGAATCTTCCCAGCCTTCTTCTGGTGGGTATTCAGGAATAAACACCCAATCTGCACCACAGGCTAAGGCACTAACCAGAGCTAGATACCTAATAAACAGAACAAATTATTAACTTTCATGGTTCAGATTTCTTTCATAATTGTACCTGTATAAGACACAAGGTGCTGAAGACAATACCTACCCACAGTGTCGCCCCATAACCTCCAGAACAAATGTCCTCTGATGGCTGTAAAAATAAGAAAACAAATTAGCTGAACCTAGTACCATGAAACAGATTGTGTTTACCATGGTTACTGAACTCAGAATTCTTTAGCAAAACAGCAAAAACATGAAGAAAACAGAATTATTGTCACATTGAACAATATATTTAAAATTAACTATCTCCCAATGCATAATTAATTTTCACTACTTTCTTGCAAAACGTGTATGGGCAGCTACAAAAGAAGATGTGAACCTTTACTGGAAATGTAAATGATGCAGTCCCATAGCTAAGAACTGTAATTATACAGCTGTATTAAAAAAACCCAAAATATTTAATTGCTTAATTCTTACTGAAATAAAGTTTATATAAGACATGCTATTTTTGTACTATTCACAGTGTATCTAGATCTTCTCTAACAGACTATGTCTGAAAAAGACTAAAAACATTAAAAACCAAGTCTGCCCCTAAGGCTGATGCAGTCTCTATGATCACATACTTGAAGTGCTGCCATGACAGGAATGATGAAAAAGCAGTTACTAAGAAAAAAAGAAACCCAGACACTTGAACTATGCTGCCAAAAAGAACTTTTATTTCCCCACCTACCTAACCTCTATTTAAAATGAACTTAAAACCATAAACATCTGTGTATTTGTTATCAGTCTTTATAATATGCTCAATTTACCTCTGTGCAGTGGTCATGATGGCATCCACAACTTCAATTATTCTGTGCAGAGCTGAGTCAGTACCTATGGTCATATCAGTGCCACAGAAGTCATTGTCTATGGATCCAACCATTCCCACAATGTTGAGGTAAGCATACTTCTTAACAGCCTCAGCATCAATCTTTCCTGTAAAGAAGTATTCACAGAAAGAATTGTAAGATTATTTTAAAAATAATTTAAAAATAAGATGCATTGCTTGGGTTCTCTACTTTCATAAATTAAAAATATCCAAACATTAAATTATGTTTAGATATTTTAGGTAACAAGGTTAGTCAAAAACTACAAACAAAAGCCAATTAAACATCCAAACAAAAGAATCCTGCACAGAACTCCTTACAGTAAGGAAGGAAATAAGAGCTTTTCAGTCCATCTTGAAATGTCAAATAATTATTAAGTTTTGTAACCAACCTTAAAATAGATGACTTCAAATTAAAACAGTTTCATTCAAATTGTACTCTCAGTGTATAAACTGCTATGAAGAAGCAAAAGAAAGCAAACTGGATGTGATTATGGCATATGTAAATAGCTGGAAACCAGCATCCAAATATGAAGACTTCTCTTTTGCAATGCTGAAAGGCTCTGATTTCATGATTAATAAGCAAACAGAACAGAAAAACTTCTATTCTACATCTCAGCAGGGTCTCCCAAGACAGCAATGAAAATGCTGCGTCATCCAAGAGTTCTAAATGATCTCAAGGATGAAATACCTTAGCTGCTTAAGCACTTAAAACTACATCAGTATATGTGGATGGGATGGTTATAAATATAATGCCAAATTTTTAATATGAGATTCAAGAACTATGTATCAGTGTGTTTAATGTCTACATTACAGAAAAAAAACAGCAGAAACCATAATGAAAAATATAAGTAATGTCCATGAAGATAAATATAACATTGTGACAAAGAATCAGAATGTTTTCTATGAATGTACACCATGCATTACAAACCTCTTCTAGAGTTCCAAATGTGACTCAGTATCTGGTTGACATATTCTACTTAGATTTCTAAAAAGCCATTGACAAAGTCTTTTGCCAAAGGATTTTGAGGAAACTAAGCAGTCACTGCATAAGACAGAAAGCTTTTCATAGAGTAAATAATGTGAAACAGAGGATAAAAAATACGAGGCAGAGGGCAGTGGTAAACATAAATGCTTGTGCCTTAGGAAGGTAACCAATGGAGTTCTACAGGGATCTGCACTGTCCAACACACTCAGCAATAACCTAGAAAAGGGAATGAGCAGCAAAGTGCCAAAGTTTACTGATCAAACTGAATTATTTGGGATCTAAACATATGAAGAAATGAAGAAGACTAGCAAGACACAGTGAGCAGTAAAGTATCAGATGGAATTCATTGCAGATCAATGCAAACTAAGACACATGAAAAAAATGTACCCTAACACCACAAACAAAATAACACAGTTTCCAGCATAATACAATAATGCTGTTTTCATTAATAAATCAGCTTCAATGCTCAATAGCAGTAAAAAAAAATCAAAATATTAGAAAATATTAGAAAAATAATAGAGAACAAAACAAAGATCATTATACTACTGTGTAGATCCATGGTTTGCCCTCATCTTGAATACTGGGTGCAGTTGTGGTCCTCCCCACCTCAAAACAGGGTAGAACTGGAAAAGGTTCAGAGAAGGGCAACAAAGTTGATCAAAGATATAGAACTTACATATAAGGAACAACTAAGCAAACTAGGACTCTTCCATCTAGAAAAAGAGACGATGAAGGGAAAATGAGACAGCTGTAAAATCTCAAGTAGCATGCAGAGAGGAAGCAGGATTCATCATTCATGGTTTATACTAACACAGAAACTATGGACATCAAATGATCTAGAAGCCAGCAGGACCAAAATAAACAGAAGAGGATTCTTCACAATCTTCATTATTCAGTGAAGCTGCAGAACTCCTTGCTACACAATGTTTTCAGCAAAACTCTGTATGCTTTCAAGTAGACTGTATACATTCATGGAAGAGAAATTCATTAAGGACTGCTAACAGCATCTGGTTCAGGAAACCCCAAAGACAGAAATGGATGGAACCTATCAGAGTTTTGTATTGTATATATGTTATGTATTATGAGTTACACATAGCATCAATACAGCATTATTTTATACTGTACTCTTCCCTATACATTCTCCTGCATGCTATCAAAGACAGCTACTGGGCTGAGCCACTTAATGTTCTGATCTTAAACAAATAGTGATACACAGGCAGGAAAGCATCATAATTTAATAACACACAAATGTGTAGCTTTTTGCAGGAAAGGAATTACCACCTCAGATAGGATATGAGGGCATAGGGCTTTTCAAGCAAAAGGCAAGAAGTTCAGATCCTGAAACTGATTTATAATAGAGGAAAAAAGCCACACAGACTGTTGCCCAGAAACTTCTTTAGTTAATTTTGGACTTTTGTGATATGCATGAGTGGATGTACAGAAACCAAAAGCTATTATTTTATGAAGAATCACGCCATTTCCTAGAATGAACACACCTGATTTTTAAACTTCAGAGACACCCTCTGGCTACATCCTGCACACCTGCAGCTGGGGCTCATGCCTCCCCTGCAGACCAGAGGGGAGGTCCAGGGGGCCTGAAAGCGTACTGACCTTTCTGCGCCAGCTCCTCCAGCAGCCCGCTCCACTCCTCGCGGAAGAGGTTGGCCCCGGTGAGGCTGCCGTCGCCGCCGATCACGCACAGGTTGGTGATGCCTCTCTGCACCAGGTTGTAGGCAGCCTGCAGACGGCCCTCGCGTGTGCGGAAGGGTTTGCAGCGCGCGCTGCCGATCACCGTGCCTCCCTAGGCAAGGGCACAACAGCACCTCTAGTTAATGGCCCGGCATATTGCTGTGTTTCCTAAGATGGGTTAGGATGGTTTTGTAGCATAACCTCCGTCTTTTAATTTTATGGGGAGGTACAATAACAATAAACAAAATATTATCAAACCTGTGGGAATGTATGTTCAAGAGCAGATACATACACAAGGGAAAAACAAAAACAAGCAAAAAAAAAAAAAAAAAAAAAACCCATTCAAAAATGACTGATAAAGTGCTACTCTGGAAGGAAAATGTTAAATTACATGGGATTAATTTTAGCAGTATTACAATAAATAGGTTGTTACTCGTATTTAATGGCAAAACTCATATACTAACTAGTTAAGTGTTTAGATTAATTTGCCTCAGTGTGGTATTCTTCCTTTTAATATTACGAGATACATCAACAACAGGAGAAAAAATGTATCCCTAAAATTCAAAATTAGCATTCATTGTCATTCACCAGAATTATGGAAATAACTGCCTTTAATTCCTTATAGATAGACTAATGCTACATTTTCTGTGTTATTGATTATCTGCTACATTTATTAATATGAATTTAAAAGCTTCCTTTGGAAATGGTGGTGGTCATTTTTAAAAATAACTGAACTGCCCTGTCACTGACAACCGCTGGGTGTCTTGCTGGAAACACATTATTTACACATCCTCTACGTTTATGTTGTTCAGTCACTCAAAATATCTAATTTTTGCCTTATTTATTGTCACAGTAAAATGTAGTATGAATTAAGACTGAATTTTTTTTTTCCTGCAAACAAATCCGGAGATGATTACATCATTTTTGCATAAACATTCCCTTCAATTTAACTTGTAGTAAATCTGTCACATCCATCTAAATCTGAACTTCAAATCTGCAGTGCTGTACTGGCACATTTTACCCTATCAATAGATGTTTCAGCTCTCAAACCAGTTTGCCATCTGTGTTGCATAGGTGCTACTGGAAAGAAAAAAGGAAGTGGACCAGAACTCAGCTGTCTCCAGACAAAAAGGTAGATGTGTACATACAGAGACGTAAAAAAAAAAAATCAGGACTAAAAAATGTCTCTTAAACTAGGTATTTTCATACTTAGAAAAAAACAGCTGTAAGAGCTGTACTTGCAACAAAGTGCTACCTGTTCTGAATAAACAGAAATATACACTGGGCTGAAAAACCTTTCTCATCAAAACAACGAAATGCATTCTGTAAGATACATGCTGAGGTTCATTGTTGGTCTGTTGAATTACCTGCAGTAAAGCTCAGAAGGATGTTTTTCTTACACAAGTATAGGAGCCTACATCCTGCTCCTGCCTATGCTCTTGGGTGGCTTGGCCAAGAGAACTCAATTTTCTCATCACCATAAGATGCATCTGGATGATGCTCTTAGCCATACTGTTTAGTTTTATGATCCTTATGGGTCCCTGTGAACTTGATATGATTCTATTTACAGATTCTGCAGGATAGACACAGGGGGAAAAAAAAAAAGAAGAAAACCAACCAAACACAGAGGACAAAATACCTTACAGTACTCCAGGGCATTGGTTTAAAAAAAAAAATTGTCTCTGCTAACTGCTTTATGTTCATTAACTTTACAAAAAACTCCAAAGAAACCCACGCTTCACCTGCAGGTAGTTTTCAGAAAGTTTGGCAAGCAGTAAGGCCTCTTCAAACATAGCACCTGCTCTGGAAGAGGTAACAACATTACCATGCTGAGCAAAAGCTGAGGAGATCCAAATGGCCACACTGCAGAATGTTGTAATAAAAATGTACAAAGTCATTGGCAGTATCTGAGCTCTGCAGAACTGCACTGTAATTACATCTGTTTCTATAATTCTAAATCCACTTACACAGAAAGCCATCAGGGTTTCATAAGAAATCACTTGCCTTACAAAACACAGCTGTTTCATGTTTTAGCCCTATAATGTCTTTTTTATTAAACGTAGACTTGTCAGTATGGTTTTAGGAGGCTAATGGCATGTGATGTTGCAAATCTTGAACAAAGGTTTTCAAGATTATTTCTGGGCTCCAAATTCAAGACCACACCAAGATCTTAAGCAAGTGTCACTGTAGAAATCAGGCTCTGCTGAAGTGGTACATGCTGGTCACTCAGTCATCACACAGTTCAAATGCATCATTAAAGCAGCTGCCAGGATCTAGAATTTTGGTTCTTTTGTTTGAATAAAGAGGTTTCAGGTCTGACTCTCGCCCCTCTAGCACTTACCACTTGCAGGATACTTGAAACACTTTCCCATGAAACTTCTACGATATTATCACCTCCATCAACCATTCCCTGGTAACCCTGTAAAAGGGAAAGTAATCCATAAGTCTGACTTTAAAAACTACATCAAATTCCCACTACAGTAATAGTCACCTTGTGTACTTTCATATAATTAAAAACAGTGAATAAAAAAATACTCAATTTAAATGAAACAACATCCAAGCAGCTATCAGTGTTTCTTTTAAGGGGGGAAAACACTTCTTCCTAAACAATCAGTTCCAAAAACAACTTCAAGATAAGGTAATACTTTACACAGACTACACAGCTATTAAACTAGAATGGTAATGTGCTTTTCCTTTAAGAAAAAATATTCAATTTTTTTTTAAGAAAACTTCAAAGAACTTTGAAATGCATTATAAAATATGTTCCTTAAAAACATAGGCTCAGCCTGGGGCCATGAACTTAGGTAATCATTATAACATATTGTACATTTCTCCCCCCAGTGCTGGTAATAAGCAAAACAAAATAAAGAGCAATAACAAATTCTTTTTTCATGAAAGAACAAGAAATTCCTAATACCTTAACTTAAATAGTCTTCTAACTATTGCATGCTGTAATATGAGAAGCACTACATTTACTTGAAAGAAGGCAAACTATCCAGCAAGCAGCTAAAGGGTTTTGCCTGGCTCGGCTTTATTACCTCGCTACAAAAATACTAGCAAAATGGTAATTACAGATTCTTTCCCATTAGGTGAAATACCAGAAAAAAAACTGGAATTACCATTCAACTTTTTGACATTTATATAAATCCACAGGAAAAATTGTAACATGTTAAGAGAAAATAAACAAAAAAAATACTAAAGAAAAATAACCACAACAATATTTATGTCTCCATTTTTAGATTATGTGTGCATATGCTCTACAACAAAGAAAAATCAGCTAACATCTTTTCTCTGTGCAGTTTTTTCAATAATAAGTCAGGAACTAGAAAAAGAAGGGAGTTCAGAAAACAGTAAAACTGACATTATAAACTGGAAAAATTTAATTTGGCACACTTCAGAGTATATTCAGAATTTACTCAATAAGCAGTAACTTGGAAACATACTAAGCCTAAAGTGGCTTAGTATTCATATAATATATATGGTTTTTTTATGTTAAGCTTTGAGTCTTCACCAGCACAAGAAAATAAGAATGTGAAGATAACCTGGACACAGCAAAAGTACAAGTTACTCAATTAGGCATTTTAGGATTCCACTATGGGTTCTAAGGGGAAAGCATGAAAGTTTCTGCTCAGTGAGACCTGACTGATTTAGACAAATATGATCAAGTAATAGCAAAAATCATCCAGATGGAAAACTACTTATGTCTTAAATTTCTGCCATCCAGCAGACCTTTTCAATATTTTGTACACTCTCCAGATAACTTTGACATGTATCTCATGTATACACATAGAATGGCATGTAAAAGATCATCAGCTTTCAGCAGGGACATCTTCCATGAGGCCAGGTTGCTCAATGCTCCATCCAACCTGTCCTGGAACACTGCCAGGGTTGGGGCATCCATATCTTCTCTGGGAAACCTGTTCCAGTGACTCACCACTCTCACAGTTACGAATTTCCTCCATATATCTAACCTACCTTGCCACTCTTAAAATTTCACCCCATTACTCCTTGTCCCATCACTACAGTTCCTGGTGAACTATAGGATATATTATTTGTATGCTAATGTATACACACAATGACTTGAAGAACTAAGCCATTATTTACACAATTTGTTCAAAATTAGAACAAAGTGGAAAAGGAATAATGCCTAATTTACACATCAACTTAAAAAAAATTCTTCCTCAGATAAAGTGCACAGATCCTCAGAAAGAAACATTACAGTGGATACAACTAAGCTTGATGATGGCTGATAAATTACTAAGTTCATTAATCACCAGCTTTATTGGCTTGTTTTTTTCAAAAACATAGAACTCTATGTTCCTTGTATCATTCAGTAATGGAGTGAAAGCTTTTCCTATAAATATTTCTATTGACAACTACAATAACTCAAGAGATCCACTGGCAATAAATCCTGGAAGCATAGCATAATGTTGCATCTTAATTCAGTTTGTAACACTGACTCCAGTAAGCTGCAAGAGAGTTGACAAAAATATATACAGTTCATGCATGTTCAAGTTATTCCTCTTCCATTTTAATTTGAGAGGAGAAACAAAAGTGCATCCAAAGAAGTATTACATATAGGAAATGAGACTGATGGAATAGAATTCCCAATTTTCAGATTAACAAATCCAAAACATAGAAAAAAGCAAAGAGATAAAACAGTGGCTTGAGATGTCTGTAAGATATGAAACACCTCATAGCTAGGCTGAGGATGAGCTATGACTCATTCCTGCACCATGTTTCTTTGAAGCAGAAAGAATTTGTTCATTTTGGTCAGGAGTCCGTATCTGTGCAGAAAATGAGAATTAGGCATGTATTAACAATTCCTCCCACTACAAGGTAAGTGCAGAGAACATTTGGAATAATGATCTGTTTGAACTGTTATATGAACTGTTCCTGATTCAGTTGTCTGCCAAGTATGTGTACACTACCTCTGAATAATGTAGATAGAACTGTCACATTGTTTTCCTCACCACTAAAAGATACAAGCTATAGAATTATAACATATAATTTTTCCTAGAAAACAGAAAAGCTATTGGGGAAAAATTAATTACTAATTACAACTGAAGTATTAATGATGATTATTTCCATTTATTGCTTTAGTTATGTAAACAACGATGCGGACTGGGCAATGTACGTTTGAAGGTTCACCACAGTTCCAATTGTCTGGTTACCGAAAATTGCTGGCAGATATGACGACAGACCTTAATATGAGGGTGGGAATCCGTCAACTTACATTAAAAAAGTAAATGCTTACTTAGATCCTAAAAATATAGGAGCTTGAGTACTGAGATACTAAAACTGTGGGGCAAGAATGGAAAAAATGAACTGTCAAAAATACAGCAAGCACAGTTTTGAAGATCAGCTCCATTTTATGTTTAGTCCTTCATGTACCCAAAATTCAAATATTCTAAGAACAAGAAGAAATCTCTGTGGATCCAATGCTCACAGGGTATATTCACAGACACTGCAACTCCAGGAGAGACGGCAGAGCAAACATGGCTCCCAGCCTGAACTCTGAAGACAAAAACTTTTGAAAAAGAACAAGCCATCTTCTGATATGTCACATGAGACACATTTGGGGCTTTAACAGTTACATGAGAAAAATACTCTTAACCAAGATGAAGAATCTAAAAGCTCCATAGCTTAGTAGCAAGAGCACACATCTATGTGCTTCAACCCTGGGAAAAGGGAAGGTTATTTGTATAAATATTTAAGATCTTAAGTTCCTAAAATAAGCTGCCCTAAATGAGAGACATCACCTTTTCTTCCCATTCTCAATTAAAAAGGAAAAACAGGACAAAACAAAAATCAACCTGACTTTTATAGCTTCTGATTAGTGGAAAAAAAAATTTAACTAGCCCCCTAGAGCAGCCTGATACTCGGCACATACTTCCAGCTCCTAGAGTGAAATTAATGGGTATTCATGTGTATTAAAGTTTTAATTCAGACTGGAGTAGATTTGAGGAATAATGAGACGATAGTCAAGAAGGGCAACTACAGACTAAACTAAAATATTATAAAATACGAAACTGTGAAGCTAGAGCAACTGTACAGATCTGCAAGGGCAAAATTTTGAAATGTGCTATCTTCAGTGAATTAAGATACGAAAGGGCTTTTTAAATTTTATAGCTATAAATCTACTGGTTTTATATAAACTATAAAAAATATATATAACAAATTATAATTTTTTTATAAATTATCTTCTAGTTTTAATTTTCACATGAGTTTACTTTTTTCCTTTTCGGACTTGAAGTCCAAATAGGTCATGAATTCTATTATGTACCTGTTTCTTTCTTTGGGCTCTCGTAGAAGCAATTTTAAAAGGCTAGAAAATTACTTAGATCTAATTCATTATCAATTTGAATTCATTTACCTCAGTAATCTCTCATCGCATGGTGAAGAAAAATTGAGTTAGGAAAACAGAGTTACTTTTTCACTTAGAATGTGGAACTAGTGCTGGCCACAGCTGTAGAAGACAGATGGTTTTGCAGTGCAAAAAAAGTTCACATGACAGACATAGCTACAGGAGAAATAGAGCGTATGATGACTACAGCAAAGTAAGCTTGAAAAGGCTGAGACATTTAACTCAATTTTTGGATCCAAATAAGAATACTTTCTTTCTTTCTTCTTTTGGATATGGTCACTTCAGGCTTTTCCTTCACTTTTTCAGAGCAGCTTTACCCCGACCTATGTGTTAAAATGCTCAAGAGGTAGGCTCAAGATACACTATTCTCTTTGCTTAACACAATCAAGCCACATTTAATAAACAGTAACTCAGAAGAGCACCTTATTAAAAGCATTAAATAACTCAAACTATACCCAAAAATACATCTCCTCTTTATACATCACACAAAGGCTTACAACAGGGAACATTAGTGACAAGTCTCAGAGGAAGATTTTTACCTTCATTACACTCCTCACCTTCATCTGTTTCCCATTTCAAAGGAGTAAAATTAAATAGTTGTTTCATTTCAATGCCTGCAATCCTGCTTCTCTGAAGTACTTGTAGGCATTGTGAAAGAAAACTGACTTAATATTTCAATTATTACCAGGCAAAGAACAAAGCTTAGGCTTAGCATTTGTTGCTTTACAAAACACAGAACTGAATGGACTAATCTAGAAGCAAGTTTTTTTATTGCACATACTTGGAAATGTGCATTTTCTCCCAGACCCTACTGTTACATTGAAGACAGAAGGATAATATATATAGGAAACTCAAAATTTCCAACACTGACTTCTTTTTTACAATCACTTTTCATTCAGAAATATCTGCGATTTCACACTGGTCAACTCCACCAAACACAGAAACATGCTAACTTATATAGTGCTATTTTCTAAATTCAGTAGAAACAAATTTTCTCTCAAAATTTATCACTCTGTGATACCAAATATTTTTAAAAGGTGAAAAAATATGGTAATTCTTGACTTAAGCTTAATTAAAAAATAAATTCAAATGCAAATTATGGCCTTAAAGATGTCCAAAGCCCTTTCCTTACTTCCAGAGAAGTATCTGACCCATTTCAGTGAGGCTGCAGAACAGCTGAACACTGAAGGAATTCCAGAGATTGGCCATGTAATTAGCACACACTAAGTATTCAGAGCAACTTGCTGTAGAGCACAGTAGTAGGAAAGAATTTTGGAGCACAGTCCTCTGCTTATTTGCATTTCAATACCTTGCATCTCATTAGTAAATGACCCACAGGAACAAGCACACAGGAAAAAAAAGGATAAACAGCTACCTTTTAAAGATAAATTTTGTATTTGCCATGCACAAACCCCAAAATAAAGTATTTTCTGAGTATTTCTATGAATTCTAATACTTCATATTTTTATATTAAAGTTAGACTTTACTGGGAACCTACCAAGATGTCCCCCATATCATTTTTTCATTATGATTTGTAATAATTTTAAATTATTAACGAGCTGTACAGGACTTCCAGTGGGAACAGAATCAAAATATTTACTGTATTATTTAATCTGCAAAAATTGTATAAAAACTGAAAGTGCCCTTTATAAGGAAGTCTAACTGCAACAGTCTCCCAGGAACACAAATATAAGGAGCATCACCTGGGCACTGACATTAAACTTGTCCCATCTTTTTTTCTTATCGCATAATTGCCACAGAAATCTACAATCCTTCTGTACTTACAGTTAAAAATTTCAACCACAAAATTCTGATGTCAGGACAGACCAATGATGGCCACATTTTTGATGTGGCTTTTTTGTTTGTTGGTTGAGTTTCTTCAATTGCAACTTTCTGCCTATAAGCCAGGCAAGATGGCAGCAGTGCCACAGCACTCTTGATCAAAACCAAGCTGAGCAATCTGTGAAATGGGGGTGAGGATACATGCTTACCATACTCTAGGAAAATGGAGTCAAGGGATTAAGAATCAGTAGTTTAAGCAGGTTTAGGAAGTAATTATGAAGTACAGTAAGTGGGACCAAACATCCAACAAGTACACAAACATGTAGCTCACTGCAGGGTGATAACCACCTCTGGTTTTCTCTGCTTTCAAGTCTTTGGTGGTACACAAAGAATTGCATATATTTAAGAAATTACTTTTAAATTACAGAGTTTTAGAATATACCCTGCGAGACACAAATTCCCATAAAAATAAAAAGTACTAAATAAAACCCACAATGAAAAGGAATGGCACCTACAACATTTTTTAATTTATACTATATACTCTCCACAGTGTTTCTGCAAAAACTCAATTTTAGTTAGAAGACAAAATACAGAATGAAGGAAACAAAAACTAACCTCATAAATAAAATAGACTTTGGCATTTACATAGATTCCCATGCGTACTACTGCGCGCACAGCAGCATTCATACCTGGGAAGAAAAAGCAAAATCACATTGTTACAGTTATCCAGCATTTCTTGTATACCAAAAATACTCAGTGCCTTGAAAATAAAGGGAACAATAATTCATTCCTAAAGAAAGACAATGACCAGCATCCATCAAAATAGAAATTTGCTTAATGACAGTGCAAGCACGAAGGGTTCAGAACTATTCTTTGTTACAATAATTATGGCAATGCCAGTGTGTGTGTTAATCAGAGATTAAATTGCTGCTGACTGCAACATAGCATTGTAAAAGTTACAGCTACTGAACAACGAAGTAAATTAATTTTGCAATAATGGTTCATTTTGTCTGAAATACAAAACATTCAGCAAGTAAAAATTTAGCTTCTTCAAATATGAAATTATATTTGAACAGTTTTTCTGGGATTTCCAAACTAATACAGGTGTATATACAGCATTTTGTGGGGAGCAGACCCAAAGTTGACCTGGACGGATGCCTATTTAAAAATACAAAAGTAGCAGTACATTAACATAAAAAATGATACATTGACGCATTTGACAGAAAAGCGTCTGAACACCACTTCGGTCCCAAAAATGTAAGCTCTGCTTGGAATTCCCTGCTCACAGACCTCTGACAAATTATACTCCTGTAAAATCTTCCATTTAAGTTCCATGGTCAAACACTTAACCTCCCGAGCAACACTGGAAGTTCCACTCATCCCTCTACACAGGCCAAATGAATTTGTTACAACTCATCCCTTCAGGAACTTTCCAAGACTAATCAACTAATTGCTTCCATACCACTGAAACAGACAGAAGAGATCATACAAAGCATGAAGAGAGAAGTAGTCAGGCTACACTGACAGTCTTGGCACATCACAAAAAAACAGATGCAAGAAGGATGACAACCCAAAGTACCAGGCATCAATTCTTCAAATCTGGTGCATTTAATGTAACAGCCAAGTAGCAGGTAAGCTCTGCTGCTCAACATAGGCTTTAAGTGTCCACCTCTCTGCAGATATAAAAAAAATGCTAACTAGAATATAAAAACAACAAAGCAAATCACAAAGATCTAATCTTTACTTCAAAAAATACTGAGCTGTAGAAGTCACCCTGTCCAAAGAACCAGGCTGAGGTTTTCTCAAAGATTCATTACTTATGAACACACCAGAAACTCCCTGAAGTTGCTCAACGTGAAACAAAAAATTAAGCTTGCCAAAATCAAAAAGTTGCTTGTGCTGTTTGTGTAGATGTCACTTACACTTAAGACAAAAATCACAAATAACAGTGTTTTCATATGAGTTTTGTTTTAGGAAATTGTAGCAAGAGTTCTTTCTGCCAGAGTCGGCCTTGTGGCAAAACTGCAAAAAGTTTTCAAATGCCAAGACAGCTAAAAGCACAGCTTTAGACAAAGAACTGGATGATGCCTAAGAAAAACAGAGAATCTCATCTGACAGCCTGTACTGAAAAGAAAGTCAGCATGATAAATCTCAGATTAAACAGAGCAAAGTTATCTCCCCAGTGAAAGTTTTCATAACAAAATTAACACTCCTCAGAGACAAAGACCTTTAATTTTACCAAACTGACAGTTCATCACAGCACTGCCATTTTCCACAAACAGGAACACTCAGCACAAGGTACTCCTTTGACCAGAGCCCACAGCTTGTTTCTATTAAAGCACATGTTGTGTGGGAGGCTTTTTGTTGGTGTTGCTTGGTACAGAGGTATTTTGGCAGTTCTGTTTTGGCTTTTGGGATTGTTTTTTGAGGGGGCTGCTATTGTTTGGTTTGGTTTGTCTGTGGAAAGTCTGTATATAAATTCTTAACAGTCACAGTTTCTTAGTGAATACCTTCCAGTTTCCATGTTTCTTGCATGAAAAATAGGTAACATTCACAATTTGCCTGCTCCATGAAAAGGAAAAAAAAGTCCCACAGATTACAGACAGACAGCATCTTCCCAGTATTACCACTGCAACTTTGTAAGTTTATGTAACTTACATCTTATTGTTATTTCGTGTTGTATATTTTATCTCCTTATACAGAAAAAGGACTGAGTTGTCCCCTGGCAGGCTCCTGGCTTACATTTCAGAAGGGCTGAGGATTAAAGGATGTTAGAATTTGATACCTACAAAATACAGTTAGCACACTGCAGCTTTAGACTTCTACAATTTGGCTATCTAAATTGCAGTAATTCAAGAAAAAAACACACAAACATTTCATGAAGCCTCTGTAGGACTCTCTAATAAAATTTCATTATTTGTGGAATCATACAAAAGTATTTGTGAATTACTATAATAACCATGAAATGTTATTACTCATGCTAATTAATTTAAAGGAGATTTACCAGGTTAACTGTGGATTTAGTCCCAAATAATAAATGCAGTTTGATAAACATACAGGATTAGAATAGCAGCTTCAAAAGAAAGCCACAAGTAAAATCAGTATTTTTTTTTAATAATATAAGAAATATTTTAAATGTTTCTGAATTAACACTTGCTTTTGCATTAAAGCCTTGGAAAGAGGGAAATATTTATTTTGCTCTTTTGGACTCAGCAAAGATTAAGGGAAATGGAACTACTTTCAAGGCTTTACATAACACCTGAATTAATTTAAAAGTTGACAATTTATTGTCCTTCTTGATATTCAATCGTCCTAAAAAGCAGCACTTGGATTTCATAACAGGGTAACAAATAGTACTGCAGAAATAAATATTCAAATTATTTCAGAGGCTCTCTCTGCCTCAAAGAGTATCCCTCTCTTGTGCCTACATCCTGGTCCATGTACATAGGTACCACTAGAACAGAGGAGATTCTCCATGAGTTTGTGTTTTAAGCCAAGTTTGCCTTGCTTTAGTCAGCCAGACATGCCTTTAAATAAATAACTGCAACATAAACCATTCGAAAGCAAAACTATGCATCTTGGACAAGCATCAAGAAATACTTAAGTACCACCAATTTTAAAGATAAACATTGGCTTTAACACAGGCTTAATGACTTAGCACATATGTTTCAGTGCTACCCTGAATAAAGATTCAGACTTAAAAGACTATATAGCAAAAATGACTAAGGAAAATGTCTGAACATTACCAAACAGAAAGATTTTTATTTAAATACGTAAATGGTTACGTCAGTAAGAATCTATAATTACTGAAAGAGAAGCAATTAAAACAAAAAACTGAGCAAATCACTAAAAACACAACTTGAGTTTGTTGAATTTAATTACATTACAGTTTTACTGCATGTAACAATTATTATTCTAGATATCTGAAGAAAGCATTACACCATTTTCCTGAACACTAACACTGTATTAGATCAGAACGTTCTGCTGCACAAATATATAAAACAGTAGAATATCTAGATGGCAAATGTACCTCCTTCTTAAAAATAAAAACCTCAGGAGACCAGTTTCAATCATTGAATCCACTAATTATAGAAGCAGCTTCTCAAAAATATTAAATGCATTGAAATAGTTACACTCATCCCTTAATAACTACATTCCTTAATTTTACGTACAAATAGTACTTATAATATTGTATCTATAGACACATATATGTATATTTCACATACATGTCTATTTGCATGCACTATTCTTAGCAGGAAAAGGAGCCTTTTAGTGGAGCTACAATTCAAAAATTCCCGTGACTATGCTAATTATGTAAGTGTTAACAAATAAACTCTAATTTGGATGACATAAGAAGAGCATGGGTTGTTTTAGTTTGGTTGTGACTTTTTTTTAAAAAAAAAATTATTTTACTGTATTAGTTGAGAAGCTTATGGTGAAAAAAGAAATCTTGCCATCAGGACAATGTCAATACATTTGCACTGCTATACTGAATATACCTTATGATGTTCCTCAGCCTGTAATACCTCAAGAGCAGAAATACGTAAATCTTTTCTTCCACAGTCATGGTCTGTGGTATCCCAAAACTCTGTAATCCAAAAGGCTTCTTTAGGGTTCTTTTTAAGCTGTTTTTAAACCAGTATTTGCTGAAGGAGTTGAGCTTTTTCATTTTTTCAGTGCCAGGATTTCTTCTTCCAATCGATGTCACCAGGACGAGAGTCATATACCTACACTACTAACTAAGCCTTGGGACTTTGGGAAGCCTGGAATGCTTTGAATGTAGACACACATAGCTCCTTACTTCAGCAGGATGGGCTATGATATTCCAGACCATGACATCCCTTACTTATGCTGTCCTTCTCAGCACCGAATCTTTGAGTTTATCTGAAAAACAGCATGGTCCTATTCAAAGACAATGACCTGGAGTCAGTTGGCTGGTCTGCGGCTCCACAGCCACAAACCCATCCTCCCCCAGGAGAGCATAATCCTCCCCCAGGAGAGGACAATCTTTCCCCAGGAGAGCACAATCACCTTCTGTCAGTGGCTTCCTGATGGTGCTTCCTGCCACAGAGCCGTACCTACCACAGTCCTGGGATGGGCTGTTTGGAGGCTGTGTGAACGCCAGTGACCTATGCTGGCCAAAACTGTCTGTGGCACACACTGCCAACCCACAGAAAATTCAGCCAGTGTACTTCATGACCTGAAGCAGAATGGCCAGAGAATCCCACAAAGTGAGAAGTGTGACTTATTAAACCCCATTTATTAAAACATCTTCCTGAGCTACAACCATACAATTTAGAAATAAGTCCAGAAACTGAACCAACCCATAAATATTGAGAATTGATTGTCAGAACTTCTTTTGCCTCTCAAGGTACTTGTGTTTACAGTGGAAAGTACATCTTTAGCTCACAATTTAACAGCTGGCTAGCTGAAGTGATAGACTGTCAAGTTTGGACTTACACATATTAAATGTACTAAATAGAGATCTCTTTTCCTATGACACAGATCACTGATAAATTCTTTAACTCGACAAAAACAAAAAAAATCCAGTATGACACATACACACTATAGTCTTTAAAATTCTACAGGTAGAAAAACAAAAAGGAAAAATGAAACATTCAAGGAAGTAGCACCAATGCAGGGAAGAAATTGAAAACTTAACATGCCCAATAAATAGAAGGCATTGTGCAATTTACAGAATGCTACTTTTAAATTATTAGAAGTACAAATAACAGCAAAGAGAGTAATTTCACCTTACAATAATTTCACGTATATTTTATTCGATGCTCAGACTACAGTCCAATGTAAATACTGGCACCTATCAAGATTTTGTGTTTAAAGGTGTTTTTTCTACTCAACTGTTTGTGAGTTTCGTTTGGATTAGAGATACTTTGAAGACTTTTAGTGTCGGACAAACCTAAAACAAAACAGAAGACTGGAACTTTTTTCCTAACACTAGAATTTTTTTTGCCTACTTCTGAGTCAGTAGCTTTGCCTCACCTACACTTTGCTTGAACAGATTATTTTCAAACAGCAGTAACAGAAGCCTATTTCCTTCTGCGTGTACTTCAGGACTTCACTTCCCTCACACATTTGCACTCTGTCCTCCAAAGGGCAAATGACCTTGACAGGGCATGACTCATTCTGTCCTTGTTTAACTCCTAACCTTCAGTGACTTGTGGCTGCTTATTTTACACATCTCTGCTGTTACCAAGATAGTAAGGGGTTGTGGTCACACACTGTGTGTGTGATTCAGGTGAAATTATCAAGTTCTAAAACGCTGGGAGGTTTATTTCCTTGTTCTTCAGTTAGGATAATAATGCTGCCAATGAAACAGTTTGGAAGACGTCCCGTTTACTTTTTTTGGTCTTTGTGACAACCCCACTCCTTAGACAGCAACTTTTACAGGCTGTTACTTTGGAGCCTTCTATGCTCCTGTGGCAATCTGCCAGATGTAAAGTCTGGATGTACCGAGGATTCTGCAAGTCATTCAAATGTTTTAATTCACACAGTGGCAAGTGCAGATTAATACTTTATAAAAGGAGATGCATCTGCTGCTGCATTATATAATCTCCAGCCACACGGAAACAAGTTGCAGGGCTCAGCCTCTTGCTGAGGGACGCTACTGCTGCTTCAGGCAGTGCCCTGCCACACTTTTAAATTAAAATGGCTATTTGGCCACCAGACCATTAAAACAGAGATGATCTGATTCTCAGTTCCTCCATTTAGCAATGGAATTTATGTCACTGAGGGCAAACCGGATAAAACTTGAACAAGTGTAGCCCCACCGAGGGGTAAAAGAGAAACCATTTAAACGCATCGATTTGTTTTTTTTTTCCTCCAGAACTGTAACACTTTCCTCCTCGATGGCAACAAATCCCTTTCATCCCGATTAGAGTTTCGGCTAATCCTAGGTAAACCCGGGGGCTCCCCGTTATTCCTGCGGGCAGGGGGAGGGAGGATGCTTCTCCCAGCCCAGATGACGCAAAGAGGCGGAATCTGCAGCGACTCGCAGCGGATCACGTACACACCGGCGGAGGGAGGGAGGGAGAACGGAGACACTGGTCCATGCAAGCCAGCACCGCATGGACACGCCGGGAAGCCCGGGAAAAAGCAGAGGGGAGGCTGCCCCGGCCGGGGATTTACACGGCAGGTCCCCGTGTAAAATCTGGGGACAGCCTGCTCCCTGAAACACCGTGTGCATGCAGCAGGAAGAAGAGGCTCCCACCCGTATCTTCTTCAAAACGCGAATGAATGCCGCTTCTTCTTTAAGTGAAAGTACTTTAGAGACACTCCCGGGGGTAAAAAAAGTAAAATAGCTGTAAATTAAGAGAATGTGGTAAAAGCAAGTATCACTGAACAACTCTTCTGGTATAAGCAGAGTAAGAGTCCTGTCGAACTGCGTGGAGAATTGCGCGTTTGAAATCTTAATTAACTCCAACTTCAAACTATTACCAGTGAATCACAGCATATGCCGAGCTGGAAAGGACCCACCATGATTTTCTGGTAGGAAAGGGGAAACTAAAGTGTAGAAAAAAATGGATTCTTGACTAGGTACATTGGGATCAACCACTTTTCTTTCCATCCCTCAATGTCTGCAGGTCTTTTGTTCACCCCGTCCTGTAGTAGCTACGACTTCCTCCACATTAAGGAGATTCCAGAAGGCGAGACACGTTTCTAACATATTCCTACGGGGGGAGAGTAAACCACCATCTGAGCGTTCTAAACCACGGGTAGGAACATAAACGTGTTGCTGGTGCCAAAACGAAGTGAAAAGCAGATGAGGCGAGGGCTGGCAGAGCCCCAGCAGCGCAGCCAAGCCTCCCACCCGCCGTGCAGGGCGGCACGACCTCCTCCCCCAGCATCAGCCATCCCTCCTCGGCCCACCATCCCTCGAGGGAACGAGACATCTTGGTAGTAAAAGTTACTGCAGCGTTTCTACCCCCTCCCTTGCCCAGCCTGGGGCAGAGGAAACGTGGCGAGGAGCTGAGAGCGGGGAGAGGATGTTTGAACCTCAAGCGCCCAGGCCGTGCAGAAATCATTTATCTTTTAAATGCGCTTAGTAGGAAAGCCGGGTCGAAGGCCAGCACGGAAAGAGGAACCCGAGCACCACTGCAATCCCCTGTGAATCGCTCCCAGAGCCCTCTTTCCACACCCTCCATGTGCCGCACCGTGGCTTCCCGACACCAGCCCTGAAGCAGCCCACGCTGCTCCCCCGGCCTCCCGCATGGGCGTCCTGCTAGCCGGGAGGCCCTTCCTTCCTGCCCTCACCGCCCTCGAGCAGCTCCTCGCCCTTTCCTGGTGCTGCTCCGCTCCCCACCGTGCTCCTTCCCCGTGCTCCCGGAGTGAACGGTGTGAGCCGCTACCTTGGGCATCGCCGCCGCTGGTCAGCACCGCGATGGCCTTCCCGGCGCCCGAGAGGTTCTCGAAGAACTTGGGCTGGTGATCCATGGCGCTGTGGGAGCGGCACCGGCGGGCGAGGCGGAGCGCGGTCGCTGAGGGAGCCCCTGGCCGCCGGGGTCTGCTCCCGCTCCGCTGGACCGAGCGTTCGGCCTCTGCGGGAAAAGCGCTCCGAGCACCCCGGTGCGGGTGTGTGGTTACCGACAGGCAAGTCTCCGCAGAAAACCCGAGGGAAGGGGGCGACTGTGTGCAAAAGCCCGGGAAAATCCGCGGAGCGAGAAGAGCAGATCCCGGCAGCTCCTCTCACCTCGCCGCCCCCCGCTCTGCTCTGCCCCGCCGCCGCGCCCTCCCGCGCGCCGCTGACAGCGCGGCCCCGCCCCCTCACCCTGCGGGAGCGGCGCTGACGGGCGGGCGGCGCGGCCAATCAGCGGCCGAGCTGGCGCCGCGAGCGCGGCGGGCGGGGCGGGGCGGGGGCGCGGGCAGGTGGGAGGGGGCGGCCCCAGAGGGGCGGGAGTCCCGGCGCCGCCTCCCCGCCTTCCTTCCCCTTCCCCCTTTCCTTCCCCGGCGCCTGAGGTGGGGGCGATGCGGGAACATGGCTGGCGCTTTGGCACGTTGGCAGCGCGGGGGAGGGAGTTGTGTCGGCTAGAGCTGGCTCATCCTCCCCGCAGTAGCGGCTGAGGAACGCCGCGTGTCTCCGTCGCGCCTGCGGCTCTCCCGGGCAGCCCCTTCAGCGCGGGCTCTCCCGGCGCCCTCACGGCTCTGCCGGAGAGGGGAATCCGCCTCCAGCGTGGGGGCTCCCCGCAGCGGCATGGCTCCGGGGCGGCTCGGGCTCGGAAGGCTCCGGCTGGGAGTGCAGGACAGACGGACAGGCGGCTCCGGCAGGGAGTGCAGGACAGACGGACAGGCGGCTCCCGCCGGCCTCCGGCCCGGCCCGGCCCGTGTCTCGGACGGGCAGGGACACCCAGAGCCCCAGCTCTGTTCTTTCTGGCCTCTCACCCCTCAGGTGCCTTCCCACTGTGCAGTGGGTGCGGCTGAGACAGAGTTTGAGCCAGAGAGCCACAGAGGCAAAGCAGCTGGGCCGAATTGCTCTGGGTAGGAGCCGCAGTGCTTCTGCCTTTTCGTTTTCCTGTTACCACTGATGCTTTTGCTTGGGGAGTAGTTGATATTAAATACTACTACTTAAATGCTCTCTTAAACTCCCTGTATTGTAACACCCACGCTGGCAGAATAATTCTGTTGATCACAGCGATGTAGTCGCAGAAACAGTAAAAGCACCGAGGTTTTTTTGGTTTTTTTGGGTTTTTTTTGTTGTTTTTTTTGTTTGTTTTTTTTTTTTTTTATTTAAGCAAATAAAGCTGTTTTACCCCGAAATACAGTTGTTTGTGGTACTCTGCATAAGTGAAATTATTTGTGGAATCGCGCCAACTTCCTTGCACAAAATATTAAAGCAAGTCAGGGAGAGAGTCAGGAACAGCATCAAAATGCTGACTCGGGTTTTATATTTTAATTGCTGTATTAATTACTGGTTTTACTCGATGTCTTCATCACATCACAGACAACTCACATCGTAAAAGTACACGTGCTCATCCTGTCAGCTTTCACATACACATATGTGGAAGTACAGTCATTTGAGTAGTTCAGTCAAAATTACTCATAGGTAAGTGTTTTAAGACATACCTGAAAATAGATATTTTTACCTATCCGTGTGGGCAGCTCACATTTACAAATTTACAGAGACTAAAATGAGTGTCGTTTGACAACAGAAACGATCCATTGCCAAATAGATTGCATAGCATGAACATTAATGACTCTGCAGGGAATTCACTATATTCTTTCCTGAATCTGAAGAGAAGTCTTGAGTGACATTATAATGAAGGTGAACTTCTGTTACAGAAGTATGTAAATATCCATAAAGTCACACTGTGTTCAAAAGGTTCTGGATGATTTGAAATCACATCAGTTTATTTGAGAATAGCTCTGCAAAAGCTAAATTAAGGTCTTTGAGTGACTCAGGGCTTGATCCAAAACCTGTAAAATCAGGAGGATCTTTTGCTAGTAGAAAATATTTTGACTATTTTAGCATCATGGACCAAGGACCATTGTCATCTCAGGAGCACTTTAGGAAAGACAACAACCTCTTGTTGCTTGTATTTGTTTTGGTGTAGCCATTTCTAAAACATGGCTCTTCACTCTAGCTAAAGCATTCACACTTTGTCTGGAAGTAAACTTGTCCCTCTTGCTTCCCAATACAACCTCAAAGCTAAGGAGCTCCTTTCTCTGAAAGTATTTTTTTCATCAATTGCTCTATTGTACACATAAACTTATAAGTGATTCATTTCCCCCCCCCCCTCATGTAACTAGCAATCTACCAATGATTTCACTGTTTTCATAATTTATTATAACTACTCCTTGTTCTGCAGCAGAGCTGTCGGGGAAGAATTGTGTTTTGGCTGTGTCAGGTTCTAGA
The DNA here is from genome assembly GCA_013186435.1 of Turdus rufiventris. Lineage (NCBI taxonomy): Eukaryota > Metazoa > Chordata > Aves > Passeriformes > Turdidae > Turdus > Turdus rufiventris. The sequence goes on along the minus strand of PYHW01009604.1, from coordinate 170,528 downwards.
AGTGGGAGGAGAGGAAAGGATGTGGAACTGTTTGCTCCTGAAGCTGTCTTGATATTCTCAAATATCTTCCAGCAATACAATTGCCTATAATATTAAAAGCAGTGAGTGACTGCCTGGCTTAAGTGATGAAGATTGTTGGGGAAAACAGTGTTAGCCTTGTGGGGTATTGTTAATGTAGCTAGGTACACACGTATAAATCACACTGACACTAGGAGAATAGGCTCTTGAGATATGCAAACTGATAAACAGAAACTGCACACCCGAATAAAGCCTCAGCAGGTCATTTGCACACTATGCTAGGTGGTGTAGTTGTCCTGTTACTGGAGTACTAAATGGACCCAGTTTACATGGAATAGGAAGAGGACAGGTGTATTTGTCTGCTCTCTGATACTGACCATTGTAGGTGGCCTGGTGCTTCCTTTTCACATGGCCTGTTTGTTCCCTGTGCCATATAGGTCAAGCATATCTGCCTGTCTTTGAATCCTATCACTACCTAAAAAATCCTTTAACACACTTTGGATTGCTACCCACCTCCCCTTACTGCACCAGCGCCATTACAGGTGCTGCTTTAAACTATACAACAGTTCGTCTTCTGGGTGTAATACCACAGGTGCATCCAGTCCCACATTTGACATAGCATTTTCCATTGAAATCAGGTTCAGCAGGGAAGAACAAGTTATCCCCAAAGAGAATGAGATTACAGCATGAATACCAGAACTGAATGAATGGATTTACACCCAACTCAAACAGTTTTCTAACACTAGACTATTCTTGGATGTGGATTCTCTGGCATCTATGATACAGGAGCCCACACTTCCAAGTTTGTCTGGGGTGCTTGGAGGACTTGTCTCTTCTGCTCAACTGTCTTTTTTTTTTATGAGTCCTATGAATCATAAAGACATATTCTGCATATTCAAATTTTGAGTATTATTAAAAACCAGGCAGAGAAAAGAAAATAAGATGGAAGGATTTACAGAAATTCTGGCATTTTAAAATTATGCAGGCTAGTCATGGAATGCATGGATAAGCTGAAAAGAAGGAACTAATATATCATTTAGATATCATTTCTGAACAGATAGTGACAGTGATTTCTTCAAAACAACTGACTGCTTTCTTTTATGATACTCCCCTACTTCCCATACTACAGTATTTCCTGGTCATGCGTGTCAACTGTAGAGATTTTTTATTGTTTTCAGTGAGGAATGGTAAAACATCACCCTATATTCATCATGAAGGAAAATCATGTATTGAATATGAGCTACAACCTTTTCTTGAATATCAAATGGCTATTGCTTTGAATTTGCTGTAACTGATTCTTCAGTTGAAACATTAGGTACAAATTTAAGGCATTGAGTAAATTCCCACTGAAATAAAAATGCAAGAGTTTTTAATGGTACTTGAATATGGCCTTCTGCAAATGAAAAGCACAATTTTAATTCCTATGTTTACTTAATTATAACTGTTCTTAATTAAAATAAAAAAGACAATGATTGAACAGTATTTTGTTGAAGTCATTTCTTCCCCTGTGTTTTTATCTTGGAATCTAAATGTAAGACATGATAAATCAGCAGCAAATTAATCCCTAGCCAAAACATTTTGAATTGGAATGTTGTTACATAGCTTTAAAACCAAAAACTATTGTTCAGCTTATAGTCGAGTTCAGCTTAGTTTTGAGGCCTCCAGGGTTTTATGGAAAATATTCTATAAGTAGTTATATGGAAAATATGTCAGTGTGGTCTTTAGGCTTGATATTATTTCTTCTCTGGTAAATTCATGTATGATTTCTTCAATGATACATACAAGTTTTTAATTTCTGCTCAACAGCTTCATTATGTGTCACTGTTTTTCCTTCTTCCTGCTGCCAGCTCCTAAATTTACTGCTTAGTGCTACCATCAAACAACATGCTATGTATGTCTAGATGATTTTTCAAACTTTGATTATTGAAAAAAAACCCAACCAAGTTCTAAACCCCTAAAAACTCATTCTTCTGTGGTTTGATGTGACCTGGAGTCTATTTCTTAATTGAAAAATGCATTCTTCATGTTTTATTGGGTAGAAAAATTCACAGCTGAGGTATATACCACCCAAAATTATTGCAGACCATAGAGGATCTTTGTTACTGTGAAAGATACATCGTGTAAGATATACTACTTTTGGAAAAATTGAGCCATGCTAGTCATACATGTATCATAATTGCTCAGAGGTTTAAAAAATCCTCAAAAGCAGGAAAAAGCCCTAACACTTCAATGAAAGGAAAAATTGTGCTAATTAGACAATTAATCAATCATACGATTGACTAAGCTATTTCTCCAAGTTTGGGGAAGAAGAATATGAAAACCTTTGTCACCTAGAAAGCTTCCACAGTGAGCCAGCATTTGGCACTGCAGGATAATTTGCAAACTTGCTGTACTATGCCACAAAAGTTGTATGTCTCATTGGGAAATGGCTAGGGCCATGTATGCATGTTCATAGTCTGCATTAAAAGGATATAGAATACTCATGTATTCTCAGAATGTGGTAATTCTGCAGTTTTCTCTTAACTAGCACAAAAGAATTTGGGATATCAGGGGAAATTCTTATTTCTGGGTTAATTCTCAAATTATGTTAGTTTACTTTGATGCTCAGTAAAAAAATGTGAACAATAACCCTAGAACATAGTCTAAAATGCAGAACTTTCTTTTAGATGAATGCCCTAATTAATTATAGGTGGCATTATCCTTTTGTACAGTACTTCTGAATTAGTGAATCCTTAGAAGGATTTCACCAGGAGTGTTGGAGTGTCCCCATCCAGAAAATGTCCTCCTGATTGGTGGGCAGACTGTGGAAGAAGTCTTCAATGTACTCCATCAAGACTTACTTCATTGAGCATCACTTCCTAGTCACGTGCTGAACTCTTATATATATATACATACATATATATTCTCTGAAGATTTGTTGTATGCTTTGACAGAGTTTGGTTAGAATAATGTTTAGCCACTTGTTTCTGAAAGGACATGAACACAGAACACATCAACTGAATGCTTATGTGAATTGGGGCCAAATGGATAATTTGGCTTGAAGCTTTCTCTGTTACTTCCCTTAGCAGAATTGATGGAAATAACTGCAAGGGGAAAAGTCTGAAAGAACTAGGAGAGATAAAGAATATAGATGATTTGTGCAACTTAGCGCTGCTCAAGGAGACAATAGTATCTTCCCCTATTTTATGACCTTGAGAATCATTTTTATGTACAAAAGAAAAGCAACTAAAAAATCACAGGAATGTTTGTCTACTTAAAATTATGCACTCATAACTATATTTTAAAAAAATGCTACCATTAGTAATGATCTGATCTAATTACTTTGATTGGTTAGTGTAACTTCATACCTAAATGTAAGCTCTGATGTTTTACAGACATCACAATGGTTGTTCCCTTCCACAAAGAATAGAATTTTATAGTTAACATGGCAGCATAGTTGAAGTAATATGAATGTAGTTACATGGTCACTGATGTGATGAAAAAAGAATGCAGTCCTCCCAAATATTTGTTTGCACAGCAGTTCTCCCAAATATTCAACAGCCCTCGTGATACTGGAGAATTTTAGTTTATTTAAAATTAAACTGATTGTGGTTTATAATTTGCAATCTTTATGTTTTGCAATACATGAGAATTAAATAGATGACTTTGTTATCCATTGCAGTGTAAATACTCAACTTCCTACTTACCAAATGGTTTTGCTGAAGTTTAAGAATTTATATTGCTTTTATTTGTGCTGTTAAGCAATGGATTTGATGTATATTTCTCATTGGATTATTTTACCTTTGAGGGTAGATTTCACTCTGCCATAGAGATTGTGCATGTTTTCTTTGCAGTTTTGCACCTTGCCTGAAAATGGAAGCTCCAGCAATGCTTAAAATAACTTGGGTTGTGCAGACCTCAGGCAGCCATTAGTGATAGGCTGCTCAGATGGACAGAATGATACATGACTGCAGATTTCATTGTAAGTGCTGTGGCCCTAGTCCTTCAAAGGCTCTTGTTCAGTGTGGTGTCTTTGGATTCAAAGAGGATTCAAAATTGTCTAAGCTTAATGGATACATTGATTTTGGGGGCAGTGAGGGAGAGAATAACTGCTCTAAATGGAATGTGGTCCAGAGTGTGCAGGACGTTTTTGTCTCTTTCAAAAATATCTGGGGAGTTCAGTGCCACAGAGTTGCATTTGAGGACTGAGGAGACTAGAAAAGCAATTTTGGTACCAGAGCTGAGAGTGGGATCATCATTGCGTATTTGTTAGTAGTCGGTAGGTTCTGAGAGGGATTAAAAATACCTAAGGATCACGATCAGGTAAAGTCTTCCATAGAATAATCAGCATTTCAAGAGCAGTGTTTGCCTTCCTTTCCTCCCTTTTATATATTTTCTTATCATCCATGTTCCTTTTCTCCTTGCTTTCACTACTTTCAACTTTCTTCCCACCTCTTTCCTCTTTTCGTCTTAAACTGAAAATAAGAATTACAGCTTTTTTCACTCCCATTGTTAGGTTTAGTATAGTAGTTAACTGCTACAATTTTCATACTCTTGCTCCTAAATATTTTTATTACATTGATTCAGTATCATAGCAGATGATTAAAAATATGTAATGTTTCCCTTAGAGAATTAAAAAAAAATATTCTTTAACAACTGGCAGGACCATTTTCATTTGCAAGAAGCCAGTCTGGATGCCTTATGCAATGTTTTCTTCCTGTGAGGGGAATTAAAAACATCTCATTTCCCCTTCTCTGTGAAATTTAATAAGTTAACAAAGATATATTTAATATTTAATTCCTTGAAAAATGTATTTGTATGCATCCTTTGCACAGAGCAGCATCAGAAAAAGTCTAATCTCACATTCTACAGCACAACCCCCACCCTCCCCCCTGAAAAAACAGTCAAGCAAAAAAAAAAAACCAACCAAAAAAACAAACAAAAAAAACCCAAAACAAAACAAAACAACAACCAAACATATATCTAATGCCAGAACCTACAGTTTAGAAATATTTTGACAGGCATAACTGAGAATTTAAGTGACATATTTAAAATATGGAAGAGAGCTGAATAAAAAGCCCAAACCGGATTGATTTGTTTTATTTGCAGAATTAATAATGTTGTAAACTTATGTGGAGTACAGAGTTGAAGAATGTAAGAGTTTGAGTCAGTGCTTAAACATATTAACTATCCATACGCAAACATATTAAATATCTGTTTTTTTGCCTTTTTGTTTTTCTTTTTTCTTTACTTGCATAATAGTTCCTTAATCCCCTTAGAATTTTAATGAAGAAAAATTGATTTATTTGATCGTTTTTGCAAGTGCCCAAAATCCTTTTAAAATACATTTGAGTAGTACCCTTAGGATCATTATGTGAAAATAGATGGCATATTGTGAGTAAATTGAATGATGCTGTTTGGATCAGGCATGGACGGAGCATATTTAATGTTTACAGTCAGCAGGCTGATCATTTCCCTTCCAGGAATGTTTCTTTGGCATTGAGTGTCTCCCTTTGCTGCTGAGGCCAAATGCCTCACACAGCATCTTGTCTTAAAAATCTCAGTGCTGTAGCAAACTTGGCACAGGTCTCCCATTGCATTCACAAGGGTTATTGGGTAATTCTCTTCAACTATTTCATCCAGGGAATCAGAAGGTCCGTGTGACTTATCTCCTGCCCTGTGTCCCAGGGTAGGATGTACTTTGGAGTATTACTATCTTCCATGGAAGGGAACAATGTCAGTTACAGGCTAAAAGCATCAGATGGGGCTGATACTGTCTGTAAACACATGGTCCCACTGCCAAGTGAGTTGCAGTTGGCTTAAAAATAATTTTGTTTTAAGAAAGAACCAGTGTAGTTTTAGAAACTTGGGCTCCTGTGGGGAAATTCTTACTGTGAAGCTGTCGGGGTGAACAGCGTGAGTCAGTGCAGTGTTGTGATTAATGAGAAAAGAGGAAGCATTTATTAACTGGCAGATTCAGACCCAAGGGATACCTCCTTTTCCAGGGAAAATAATTGTTAGGAGCATGAAGAGGCCAAAATTACTGAAATTACAGGCATTTTCTTTGGAGGCGTTAATATCCCAAAAACCATGCACCCTGACAAGAGTCCACAGTGAGTGCTGCTGTAGATGATGTCATTAAAGGATGGGATTTTGCTACAGAGTTAGGCCAGAACTGAAAATGAAAGTGAATATAACCAAGTGTGGAGCAGCAATGCCTTCCATGGCACCCTCGAGCAATGTCAGTCAGCAAACATTTGGACAAAGCAATAACATCCTTAACAGGAAAGGTGAAGTGTGGGTGTTGGAGGGAGAGGCTGCTGGGCACGGGGCCAGCACACGGATGGCATGAGGAGGGCAAACGGGAGATTTGTACTCTGTTCCTTTAGCATGGAACTAATTCTGTTTTACAGCCTTTTCAGCCTTGTAATGTGTTCACATCATCAGGTTTGCAGCAGTTGCCACTCTGCTCTGGTTTAGGCTTTTAAAGTTCAACCGCATGAGATAGTGAGATAACAATCTTGAAGTAGCTTCCAAATATTGCCACCTAGATATCTTCACTTAAAAGTGAAGACTGCATCTAGCTACATCTTTCAGGACATGAGAGTTTAATAAGGAAATTTCTTTGGACAGAAATAAAGAATTCAGATGTAAGAGAGTACCATATGGCAATTAGTATTTTCATTATTTTACATGTAATGTTTAACATTCACTAGAAATTTTACCCAGATTTTCTGTATTTCTTAAGAGGCAGGAGTTATCCACAAAACAAAAAGATGGACAGTGGTTAAATAGCAGGAGCAGAATGTTCATTCTCATCAACAGGAGCAATAGTTTATCCAACAACATTAACAGTTCTGTGACAAAAGAGAGGAAAGTGACAGATCACAGAATGGGTAAGGCTGGTCCAACCTCTCTGCTCAAGTCATCCTAGAAAATGTTGCACAGGATCTTGCATCTAGATGGTTTTTGAAGCTTCCCCTATTCAAGTTTAGTAGAGACATTGGGAATCGTGTCCATTTAAGTTTCGAGGCTGAGTCTAGAAAGAATTGTGGATCTGCTGAGCTGGAAAAAGGCTAGACATGTTCTTCTGTGCTAGACCTGCCCTTCTAGAGGGGAAGCTGTGGTTCCAAGTAAACTGTACTTCTGGTGAGACTGTCTTATGAACTCAGGTTGTTGATGATAGACTCCATCAGGACTCCATGCTGCGAGAAAAGCCTTACTTGGAAAACAATTTGCTTTCTCAGCTAGACTTTGCTATGTTTTTCTGATGTGCAGTTGTGGTATATTCAAGGAAGATGCAAGTGAAGCAGGAAAAAATATGGAGTGAGAATATAAAAATATGGAAAGGAAAGAGCTTTAGCTATAAAGTACAACTTCATTGCAGAACTGCTGATCCATTTGTCAGAAAGAGAGTTGTCTGTGAACAGTTTCCATTAGAAAAAAATACCATTTTGATATTCCCATCTAGCTACAGACAATGGGAGTATTAACTTGTACTAGACTTGAGTGGCTTCAAGAAGTAGAAATTAGTAATGTTGTAGTATCACAGTAGATAAAGTAAATTGAAAAGAGCAACATGGGGGTTATAAAATCCTTAATATATTTTTCTCTAATTATTTCAGAATTATCTAAAGCAAATTAGACTTAGGATGATTGCAGCAGTAAAGTTACCACGTGAAGAGTGTGTTGTTAACAAAGTCCAATAAAACATTATAAAATTATCCCTTCATCAAAGCACCATGAACTATTGGTGTTTTGATATGCAGTGTGGACTCTGACTCATACAAGCTTAAGCTAAATGGAAGCTCTCTGTTATGATCAGGGACGAAGGAGAGTTCTCTGGAGTAAAATTCAGAACAGCTACTTTTTTCTTATTAGCTACAGATAGCTTCCCAGTCTGTGACAGGCCTTGCTGTAGCAAGGCTTTTTCCTCAGGTATGTCTGAGTGCAGATCACATTAAAAGGCAATGTGGGGCTGCTTTCTTCAGATGTTGTGGTTAGTTCAGGTTAAACTGAAAGCCAAGCAGTCTCATTAAAGTCTAGAAGATGCTTTATGGCACTCATTTCTTCTTGTTTTCAGCCATGAGTTCATAATAAAAAGCTGATACACCATGGTTGTTTCCTAAACAGCTCAGTTGCTGTAGCTGAGTAAAATCATCAGTAAGCAGAATTTTCCTATTTGTGACTTTGCCTCGTGCTGTTCTTCCCTGTCCCTCTTGAGATGCATCTGTGCAAATGGAGTGGATTAAAATTTCAGACATCAAATAACTAGTGTATACTTGCGTTGCCATATGCTAATAGCATAATATGTCCATTTTTGTTTGTTCTTGCTATTCTTGCCATTCCTGTTCAGGTTCATTTCTCCTGAGCCAAAGCTGGGTCAAGGACAGCTACAAGCTCTTACCGTATCAGGTACACTAAAATTCACGTTGAATCTGAGTGACAAACCAAACTGTGTTATGTGGTTCATTAAATTAATTAGTTCAGGCTATAAGGAGGGTACCATTAGACTTTCAATAATGTTGGTTATCTGATACGGAGTAGGGAAGAGTTTAAAATCAAATTACATTGCATTATATTGGGAAAAGTCTATGGAAATAAGAATGCAGGTGTGAAAACCTTCACAGTCATCATAGATCTACACATGTGTTGGAAAGAGTGGCCACTCATCTCTCTCACAGTTGGAATTAGAGATTCATTAATCTGGTCTCAGTAAAAATGGTGTTTAATATAATTAAACAGTATTGCTGGTCAATTTCCAGTATTGTACCTTAAAATATGTTCTTTACTTAAAAGATTATGCTTGCTACATCTAAGGATAGATATCCTTCTTGTGATGATCAAGGCTGCTACTGAGGAATAAGGTTTTTCAAAGATGCTTTTGAGATGAAATTCTGAGCGTGAATACTCAACTGGTAAAATAAACTATGTTTAAATTTTAATATTACAAATTCCTCTAGTCAGAAAAAATCATATTTACTGGACATAAATAGTTGTGATAGAAAATAATACTTTTAAATTTGTGCATGCTAGTGACTTCAAATGGAAGAAAAAAATAAATCTAGTCTATTCCAAACATGTTTCATAGTGTGTAGTCTGCTTGCTTTATTTATATTTTGAAACACTTTCATGCTGAAGTACTTCATAAACACATGCTAAATAAGATAACGTATATTTAATCCTGTGTCTACAGCTTTCCACGAAAAAGTGTAGGCTGTTTAACATGATAATTCTTCCATGTTTTTATTTCTTTTCATTTTCAAAATCTTTTTCCCCCAGCTTTCCCTTTTCTCTCTCACAAGGAAATTAGTGTTTTAGAAGATGCTAAATAACTTCTGTCTTTTTTTTTTTTTTTTTTTTCACCAAAGTATGAAAACCTTTAGCAATTCTAATGCTGTTTTTCAGGGAAAATAAAAATTTGAATAAACCACTCATGAACAGTGAGTTATGCACTGGTATTTTTTGAGTCGTATTAATTTTTTGTTGTATAAAACCAAAATTGCTGTAATTTTGCTCTTCACAGCCCAAGTGAAGTACTGATGCTATGATCTCCAGCCTGTGTTTTGATCATGCCATGGCCAAGTGTTTTAAAGTTAGTTCAGCTATTTTTTGGCTACCCTGTGCTGTAGAGAATGGTCCCTAATGGAGGCCTTGTACCTGCTGGTCCAAACTTTCTGTCACTGTCTGGCATACAGAGTGGGTTGTGGCCGTGACTTGTGACTGATGCCCCCAGACAGAAGATACCAGATGTCTTAGTGTCGTATATTACTCTAACTTGGCTGCAAATCTGTGAATACGTAGAAAAAGATGTTCCTATGAAGAGAGCACAAGTTGGTTTATTCATTGAAGACCAAAGATAGTTAGGAATAGCCAGCTTTTCCATCAGAAACTAAAATATCTGTCTTTGGCTATTTGAAATGCTGTGCCATACTAGATGTCCAAAAATTTCCTAATACTAGTCACTCTTCCTCTCTGGCAGAAGATTGGGATAGACACTGTAAAAATAATGCATTCATCAAATGATTTATTAGCTGAAACTTGAAAGCCCAGTGTATCTCTTCACTCCTTTATTTTTCAAAAGTTGTTTTTGTCTGTTATACTTTCTGCATTAAAGATATTAAATACTCTTTGTACTTTCCAATCCAATTAAAAGAGGTTATGACCACTATTAAAAAAAATATTCAGACATATGCATTAGAATAATAATCATACCCAAACTCAGTTTATAAATGTCTATGTGCCAAGGAATAAATATGTATATGTTTTAAATTGAGGGAACACATTAGAAAGTTACAGTAAGACTTTTTTTTTTATTATCGCTATAATTTATTTTTAAGTATGTAATGCTATCAGTATACATAATATGCTCACACTGGCACTGCACCATTTATGATGGAAAGGCCAGACTCATATCAAAACAACACTAATATGTATTAATATCTACCTTAGAAGGTAATGAATGCAGAGCCTTCCCTCAGTTCAAAGATGTGGAAGGTCTGTTCATTATTTTAATGTATTATTTGGCTTAGTGGAATTTATTCATTGAAGAATTTTGATTCTTGTACTGATTGCTGTGACTTCAGGGAGTGTTTTTTTAAGCTGGAACAGTGCCTGCACACTGATCAAGTCTCAGCTGAGTGAACACTTTCCAATTCAGATGATGCATGAACAGGACAGTATAATGAATATGTCATGAAAGAACACAACTGTGCTTGTTGTTAAACTTGGGGACAAAGTGGTGATCCAAAAGGGTTAATATTGATTAACTGGTTACTCTTGCATTTCTTTGTAAAACATAAAAGCTTGGGCTTTTTTCTGAAGCCATTTTTTGAAAGGAGAGATGAAGAGATCTTGTGAATTTGGGAAAGTTGCACTGAAGTGAAGTGTTAGGCTGCCTGTAAAAACTTGAGCCAGATTTAAAACCAACCAACCAAACAACAAAACCCATGTCCAATAATGGTAAGAAAATGATACACATAGGCTATTGCAAATATTTGTACTCTTTTCATCTTTGTGCAATCTAAGTTAAGTGTAAATATTAGAATCTTTTGCAGTCTGCTGATCTGTTTTAACATCTTTGAAGAGACAGCTTGAAAACCAGTGCCTAGAAATGAGGAACCACAGGAATAAGGCATATCTCACTGCTAAAAGATGTTATGAAACACTGTGCACGCACAGTACCCCTCCTTTCTCTCCTTCAAAACCATCAGTTTCATAGATGTTATCTTCTTCTACAGACTCTCAAATAATCAGTGAGCTGTTTGGAAAAATGTGCCAGCATGCAGTGCTGCCGGTGCCTATTAGATACCATGGGAGCATTTGAAGGTGTTTTGCTGTTGAGGGGTGTAGTCTTTACAATAGAACATAGAGATTGTTTGTTTATTTATTTTGTTGTGTTTGTTTTTAAAATATCTATACATACAAAAATTTGCATCACTGTAAATTGGATGATCAAACTGCAGTCTCAGAATTCCTGAATGGCTGTGAAAGCTTGGCAGCACAGTGCTGTGGAAAGAGGCTGATTTTTTCACACATGAATGGTTAGAGAGCCTTGTGACTGCAGTGGTAAAAGTGCAAGAGTGCAAATGTGAGACGTGCATTGGAAAAGCATTGGCTGTCAGAGGTTTGTATTTCCAGAGCTTGGTGGATGTACTGTGACATCAAATATTTGGAGGGCTTTATCTATGATACCTATTTTATGAAAATTGTCACCTTTGTTTTTCTAAAACAAATAAATACAAATATATTTGCATAGGGGTTTTTGCATCCTTTTATTAAGGCTTAAGTTTTTATAGTAGTTTAGAAAAATATCTTAACAAAAATAAGTTAATCTGTTTATAGTCTTAAATAAGAAAGCTGTGGTTTTTTCTTCCTTTAATTTTTACATCTTGGCATGATTGTAGATCCTCGAAATATGTGATAGCAACTGGCTTTGCTAATGTGTTGCTCTTCTCTTGAAAGAGTAGTTTTCAATTCTTTGGAGTATCTCTCTGGAATGTGCGTGGATCTCTTGCCAAATGCAATGGTCATTTGACTGTGAAAAAAAAAGGTTATTAAGAATTGTCTATTAACTGGTTTATAAAAATTACGTCCAATATTATGGCAAGCAAAATGTGAATTGAGAACAAGCATATAATTATTTAAAATAAATTTAAGAAAAAAATAATACTAATTTTTGGAAGTCTATTTAAAGTAGAAATATTATTTGTTATGTATGATGACCCTTTTTTTTCCACCAACAGACACATGGGTAATTCTGACCCATGTGATGTAAAGTTTTTCTAAAAAGGCACAGACTGTCATGGGTTTTGGTCCTGAATTAAAACTAAGTGTTTTTTAAAAGTCCATTATGATACATTGGCCTTGACATGAGTGTGGATTTCAGTGAGTGAAAATCCACAATGCATGGAAGTGGGGCACAATTTCACAGGCATATGCAGCTTTGTTCAGCAGTGGGACTTTTTAACTTTAGACTTCCTTAAATTAAACTGTAAAGAAACAGCCTGCTTACCTTGGCCACAGATCCATCCAATTTTTTGAAGCAGTCTTTCACTATAGACTCATGGCTGATGTTACGCCTGGGCTTCAGCTGTTATTTTAAGGGAAAAGAAAAGAAACTGTTAGTTTGAACAATAGCTAGTAAATAAAAGTTCAAACAGTGCCCTCTGATGGACATGGTCGTCGACTGAGAGCACTGTAATTCTGCTGCCACAGCAGGCTGCTGAATGGGTTAATGCTGAAGGTAGTGCAGCACACACTGTGTTTGCAGAGAGACCAGGAATTAGTGTATCAGTGTTCAGGGCAAGGCAAGGGTCTGTGGAACTTTTTGTTTTGTGACAACACCGGTCTTGTCAGTGTGTGCTGTCTGAAGGAAACAGATTTCAGAGGAACTGGGGGTCACTGACGTTCAGTGTTAGAGATGTACAGGTGTGATTATGTCCCATCAGTAACACAAAATAATTATTGATGTGTATGTGTGTATAAATATGTATTGAGCAGTAGTTATTGTCCATAGCTGTACACACTGAGTCCTGGCTGCTCAGAAGCAGCAGTGTGGGGCTGGAGGTCAGTGCTGCTGTGCTTCTCCTGGCCAATGTCCAGCCATGGGCAGCTCCCTGCTCTGCAGCACGGGTGGGCAGAGTCAATGCCCAGTGTACCTTTGCATGCCCAGTTTCGCTCTCCTGCAGGTTTCTTGGCAAATCTGGTGCCTGGCACAGGCATTAGGTGCAAGGGAAGCTACAGTAAATCTGAGGCTTTGTCCTCTGTAAATAGTTCTTAAGCTGACCCCAAGTGAGTTAACATTTGCACATACGTTTAAGTAGTTTACTCAGCTGAAGTAGGCTGAATGCAGACCTAAAATATTTTTTTGCCTGCAACTTCCATGTAATTCTTTGTTAGCTTGTCTTGGCAGAACTCACAGTACTTGAAGAAAAACACATGAAATTGATATTTAGTTAAAATAGTAAGTACTTCTGTTTAAAACTAGTGCAGTCTTTAAGGAGAAGAAAGTGAAATACTGTTTTTTAGGCATCACATTTTTAAATAAGACCATAAATAAAATGTGTGAAATTAAAATTGCCTGTATCATGCAGGTCAGTAAAAGAGTTGAAGGATGCCTGCCATTACTTTCAGACATATGATTTAGGTATCATTATTTGAAAATATAATCTTTTAAATTTTCTGTTACATTTTCAGCATACATATTATCAGTTTTATTCACCATACCTGACTTGAATATCACGCTATATAAATGAATAAATTGTACTTACACATGTCTTGAGCTGAGCATGAGCCTCATACATTCCTCTCAGAAAAATGTTCTTATCTTGAAAAGGAGTGTCTGCTCTCTTGAAAAACTCAGCAATTTCATGCACTATGTGAACAATGGCTGCATTATCATATTTAACCTGTGATGACAAAAAAAAAAAATATAGACAAATTTGGTTTCTGAAGTCTGCATTTAAATATCAGTTGATTTTTCAGCTACCTGAGTCCAATTATCATAAGTTGTTAAACAATTTTCACCACTTTCCTGTGCTTTTCTAAATTTTTCAGTACAAAAATTCTAGCTAGTAATATGCATTGCAAAGATGGCATTTATTTGGAAATCAGGAATCTATGTTCAACTTCCAGTTGCAATTCATAAGCCGGTTCAATTCAAGTTGCTTTCATAAGGAGGACCCCTATTTTGTAAAATTAGTATACCTTGCATTTTTGGGCTTCATTTATATGCTTCGATATTTGTAATGCATAAGCAATAGTCAATAAAAGGCCAAGAGGCAAAAGCAGATCTTTTGAATTCAGGCCCAAGACATCAGGCTGTGCAGGGCTTTCCTCCCAAGCACAGTCCCTGTCTGATGAAGGGCAGCTCCCTCTGCCTCAGAGAAGATGAAATACAGGAGAGGCCAATATTGCCATCCTTCTCTTTTGTTTCCTGGGTGCATTTTAGAAGATCCATTGGAGACATGAGCTGGAAATAGGTAGAATGAATTGCTGGGATGCAGTACCACATTCTCAACCAATACTTTATTTCCAAAATTGCAGATCTGAATAGAAAGCGAGCTGTGCACATCGGGTGATGCATGTGCTGAGTGGTAGATGGAATTACCCCTGCTCTGCTTTTATGGGATCTGCTTCTCACTGAAACTGAGGCCAGCATGCTGTTCTGGTGGTTCCCAGGCTACCAGACCAATTCCAACTAATTTTTCCCCTTTAAACGGCAGAACTTAGAAGAAAAATCTAACCCGTTTTGTGAAAGTGGCATCATGACTTAAATAGTAGGAAAATGAAGAAAACAGCAGTTTCCATAAATAGCTTCTCCAGGAAAAAAAATCAGACTGAAAAGTCAACAGTCAGTTATCATTTAAGACTGTAATATAACATGGCATAATTCTAGTGTAGAAGTTCCATGCCAAGATGCATTGACTGTGTGAGGTAGAGCTGCTACATTGAGATAATGTCAAGTACATGTATTTTTCTACTTACTGCTTTCAGCATCTGCTCAGGGAAACACAAATCTTCACTGCTCACTTCCTCACACTCCAAGGAAAAGCCTCTTTTGTTCTTAAAGAAAACATAGCATAGAAACTATAAGCATGTGCTAAACCAGGTTTGTTATGTAAAAAATTCATTGAAGTCACATCTCGGTTGGTTTCTCAAAAATAAAGGGTAAAAGTGACATCACTGACATTATATCTCATGAGTTTGAAGAAGATGCATTTGCTTCCTAAGCCTGTCTGAAATGGGAAGCGTAGCTGTTTGTTTCAACTTTGTTCAAATTTTCCAGGGATTTCAGTATGTGCAGAGTTGAGGAAAGGGCAAGCCACAAGAGAAGCCAAAGTGGGAAGGAAACTTTCCATATAGCTGATTTCAAAAACAACTCTAGAGAGTATTTGGACCAAAAATTTTGTGACTGGATTTTTTTTTTTATTTCGGTGGGATTATGTCATGGTGAAAGTACATTATGGTGTTACAGTTTCAGCTGATGCCAATTAGAAGGACTCCCAGATTACTCTGTACTCTTCTTGGGAAGGCATACAAATGTCATATATTCAACAGGATGAGTGCAAACTACAAATTCTAAATTTAAGATTCTTGGGTTTGGAGAGAAGGAACATCTGACTCATAACTTTTTAATTATGTAGGGGAAAAATCATAATCTGACAGTCACATATTTGAGAATTCCTTACACCTCAACTGAAGAAAGATGGAAAACGACATCTATAGATTGTGGCAGTGTTTTACACTTTGGCTTACCAGTTGCTCAATCTCCTTTAAAAGCTCACCCCATGGCACACTCTGGAAGCACTGGTGGCTGTTCCGCTGGGGGTTGCCAAGGGATGCAGCAATAAGGCAGGCAGATAAGAGGAAGAAGCTGCTCCCAGGGCAATACATTGTCAAGTTCTGGAATCAGGAGAAGAAGATAGGAGGATTAATAAAATCAGGAAGGTTTTACAGTTTTATGTAGGTGATTGTTAGCTCCTTCTTGTTCACTGTGCTCTGTATTTAGAGATGTTTTGCGATAGACCTAACAAGTTCAGATCTTATGGTGGGATGTTTGAAAGTTATATTTATCCAATGAATAAATAGAAAAATTGTGTGGGAAATAAAAAAGGTAGAAAACTATCAAAAGCTGTGTGAAAGCAAATCTCAGGATGGAAGAATGTAGAAATGCTGAAGATGCAAGGACAAAAAACAATAGGGCTGTGAGCTGTGTAGAGATAGGCCTTGGGAAAATGTTAAGCAAGATAATAGAAATATGTAAGTTTAATAATGAAGTCTTATCCATTGTTTTAAGTTTTACAAGCAAGCATTATTGTCTAAAGCAAGATGTACGTGAAACTTTATTAATTGGCCTGAGCAAGCGCTTGTCAGCTTTTAGCATTATGCTATTGGCTAGAAAGTTGCTAAAAGACTTTGTAACAAATAGAATTTCGTCTGCTGTTGTAGCAGCTGAAACTGTTTCCATCTCATTTGCTTGGCTCTGTAAAATGAGATTGATGATTATGATGGAATAAAAACTTCAAGACAGCTGCTCCAGCATTCCCATCCTGTTATTTATGTATATGTACGTATATATAAGAAAAAATTGCAGATCCAACAGTAATGGTGCCCTGTTTCATTTTATGAAACAACTCTAACTATCTGTCAGCCTGTTGGAATTGCCTTAATAAATCATATTATTATAATATGAGGAAACCTTTTTTTAAGTACCATATAAAAATTATATATATTTATAATTTTATGTATTATATAAAATTGTATTTATATGAAATTTAAAGGGTTGCATGTCTGGGTGTTTTTTTAAAAATCCATTTCTGTTTTTTCTGAAATACTGATTTTCATAAATTCATACAATATCTAGAAAACTGGCATTATTTGCTGTAGTAAATTCGACTAAATATGAACTATTTCCTACTAAACAATGAATTAAAAATTAGTTTTTCCAGTTTTCTAGCAGTTTTCTGTAATTCCTATAACTTTGCTACCTGTAACTCATAACATGATTTAGATAATTTTCTTCTAAATATAAGGTTGTATTTAAAATGGACTTTTTTTCATAAACTCATGTTGCATTACAGTAGTAAAGTAAAAAGGAATAAATGAAATAAGAAATAAATATCATCTAGAAAAAGGAGTAATAAAATCAAAGTGGCCTACCTTGTGGATGACACTCATCTCCTGGTTGTGCACTTCTGTAGGGCTCCTGGAGTACCGTTCTGTCAGCTGAGTGCCTCTTAAATAGTCTTCTTCCACTTCTGTTAATTTCTGACCACCTACTCTCAGCAGATGATGCAGAGGGAAACTACCTTCTTCCCTCTTTCAGCATTCCATCCTTTCAGGTATGTTGATTTCCAGGCAAGGAATGTTCCTGGCTGTGTGTGGGTGGCACATTTTGAAGGTTCTGTTTAAACAGAAAGAACCCTAAAGTCTGTAGAACAAAATGGTAATGTTTATGTTACTATATTGTACAACAACTTTATTGTTAACAGTTTGTAAATATTCGCATGCAGGTGATAAAATACAGTGCACACTGTTCTTTTATATGAATTGTATTGTCTTCTGTAGTCACAATATGAATGTAGAATTTCATTTAACTTATTCCATGTGGTTTATACTGGTAGTAATTGAACAGAAAAAGTTTAACTGTACTCTTTCTGTGTGAACTTCTTGGTTTTTAGTTCTATAACTATTATATTTACTTTTGAGTATAAAATCCACTCATGCACACACACATATTATGCATCACATATATGTATATACAGACATATTAATTCCAGAAGTTGCAACAGGTACTATAAAGTAATCTGCAGAAGTTTTTAATTTTACTGTGGGTTGGAGGTACCAAAGAGAATTAACTTCCAAGAGAAGAAGAAGAAGAAGAAGAAGAAGAAGAAGAAGAAGAAGAAGAAGAAGAAGAAGATGATGATGATGATGATGATGATGATGATGATGATGATGATGATGATGACGATTTCATTACCTACATTTTTTCCCTGAGGGTTTTAAATCCCACTAACACTCAAAGCAGGTCAATCATCCAACTGTACCTGTCTGAGCTCCTTCATCTTATTGCCTGAAATCTCTCTGCGGTAGTTTGGCCAAATGTTAATCACTGCATCAGAAGCTGACAGAAAGGGGACTGCAGCAGGTTTTTGAATCTCTTTCTGGATGGATTTGCTTGTAATTTTAGAAGTCCTCAGATACCGAACATCCAGGTTTTGGAAATCACATAAAGATCATTTTTGTAACTTTTATCTATAATATTTTGTCAGTTTGCCCCTTTACAGAGTATCTGCACACCTTTAATAATTTTACTCTAACAATGTTAGTGGATGTCAATTCTCCATGTGCCATTCATGAATCATGGAACTGTAATGAACCCAATAGCTGGAATTAAGGGCAACTTCTGCCACTTCTCTGTTAATAAGTAGCTAGATGTGTGTGGTGAAACAGGCTTCATTTTATCATGTCTGGAGATGTCTCATAAACATCTTTTGAGGAGTAGATTCTGGATACAGGACTTGAATATTCACCATAAGATACCTGCAGCCACTATGGAAGGGTAAAACGGAGGATTCTGCTATTGTAGCATGGTGTATGTCAGGGTTGAATAGAGGGCAGTGCTGATGGTGGGCATCAGTGCTGGAGCCTGGAACATTTTCAGACTCGATTGCCATTTCAATGTGATCACACCTTTCAGTGTGAGCCCCCTGACCACCTAACTTGATGCTGCAGATGTGGACCTAAATCTTAGGGATTCATTTGTAGTAGGATTATTGGGTGGTATCTTCTGACAAAACCATAACTGTTCTTTCTAGAATTTGATTGTATCTCCAATAAAATTTGATTGAACTGCTTTGGAGAGTATATTCAGGGAAGGAGTGTGGTGGGGCTGCAGCTAAAACACTTCAGCTTTCAAAAGGTTTTTCTTTATGTTGTGTGTGCTAGTAGAGGTTCTTTCTCAGATGACCAATGAAATAACCATATTGTGAGCCTTGAGTTTACCTCTGGGAGTTTTTGTAATCGTCTGTTAATGTCAGGATTCAAATATGTTCTCTTGAAGAAAAAAAAAACCACAAAAAATGCAGAGAGAAAAAAATAGATTTTTTGTAGTGATGTAAATAACCTTATTTGAACTTACCCATGTTTCAGTAACAGATTAAAAAAAAAACGTATTTACCTTTAGAATCAAACTATCTTAACAGCATAAATGCTACTTGTGTTTGTTAAAATGATAGACTCTGAATGCTCTGAAAGATGACTGATAAATGTCCGTGTTTGAAAATTTGCTACATTTTTACACTCAGCTTGGCTTTCAACAAGACTTGTAAAATAATTAAATAATGAAAAATATTTCACAGAAAATTTATTGATCATAAGAACCAAAGTCTTTATTGTGTTTTAGCCACTTTCTGCTGGTTTGACAGAGGAAACAAAAGTTCATTTTCTAAAAACAAGGTAGTGGAATAGTGTCAGTGTCACTATGGAACTATAAAAATTCCTTGTTCTAGAGATCCCATTCAATTTGGGATTAATGTGTGTGGGAGGGATATTCTTACTCTGCCCCACCTCTGGTTTTTTTAGCTTTTCTTGAAAAGACACACCTTGCTATGTGAAGCATGACTGCAGAAAGTGAAAGTGACAACTGAACGAAAGTAATTCCCTTCTCTTCCGGAAAAGGAGCTCAAGCTTGGAAATTTACCTTCTGACTTTACCACTTGGAGTTTCAATGTAAAGACCTGTAACGGAAATGCATCATAGCTCTCAAGAAAAAAATTTGCTTTCTCTAGTTCAAGAAGATGGATAGCAAGAAAATTATTAGCCTTTGTTAGGGCTCATGAAGATATAGGTTTTAAATTGTCTTTAGGGCACTGAAATGGGACTTGGAAGATCTGAACATTCAGACTTTGTATTTTGGTGACCTTTGTGCAATCAAATTTTTTAAATTATTTTAATTCTTGTCTCTAGAAGAGTGTCCATTGGGAAATTTAACAGAAGGTTTTCTGTCTGAAGAAAGAACCCTAAATACTGATAGAGAGTAAAATAGAAAAACCTAAGTGAGAGCTTGTGTTAGTAGCAGAGCCAGGAACAGCAAAATCTCTGGAGACTCAACATTGACAGACTCTTTCCTATGATAATCATATCTTTCCTACCATAATCACAGCTTTCCTATCATATCAACCTGTAATCATTCCTACCATTCCTAGTGGAGAAGGCTACAGCATGATCTAAACCATGTTTACACAATATTCATTTTCATTTCCAGTTTTCACAAGGCAGTTGTCTTGCAAATTCATCATAGTTTAGAATGACAAATCCTAAAACTGAAATATTTACCAGGAAGGGGAGAGAATACTATCATTTTGTCATTGCTATAGGTACCTGAGCTTCATAGTTAAGAAATTAGGGTTGCTTTAAAAAAACCATCATAACTCTATTAAATTGTGTCACTTTTTAACTTCAGTGAAAGTGAAGTTAACAGTTTTATAACATTTAACACTGTTAGGACATGAGGTATACGAGAGTCCAAAGGGTGAATGTGGAAGACCAATGGTGATTTAATAACCTGACATTATGATAATGGGGTTTTAAAATATTTTATTTGACTGTCAGTGTTGTCTTGTTTCAGCACACTACATTTTAGAAGTAAAGTAAAATGTGATTACATTTTGATTGCATACCAGTGTTTAATCTGCTTTGAAAGGAAGACATTGTTTGAATATTGAAGTTCTGAGGACGTGGCATAACTGGGTGGCAGGAGTAGGTTGTAGAGTGACAGCCATGACAACACATCACTCCAGAGATCTTGTGCCTTCGTGTTTGTAAGAAGCTGAAGGAACTTCTCTGCATCTCAAGAACTTGGGCAGAGGCTGATGGCTTCTTGATTTCACTGGAGCCAGGCCCTCCAGAGTACTTAGCACAGCTAACACTCAAATACAGGGGCCAATTTGAACACATCAATATTTATTTGTCATTTTACGATCTCTTGGATTCTGGAACAATTTTCTAATTGGAGTAGTGATAAATTATATTATGCGATAACATATGACTTTATAAATTGATGAAAAGTATAATGAAATCCTGTGTGTGCCAGAGATGGAAGCTGGATTTGGTGGTTTTAGAAATTCCTACATATTTTTTTCCCCATTTGTTTTCAGCTAGGGAGAATATTCTGCAGAAAGTTTTAAGTCAGCCAGATTGAATTCTGACTTGAAAGCCAGAAAATCACAGTAAAAAGGAGCTGCTTCACTTTCAGAAGTTCTCACAACCACATCACTGTCTAATTAAAATAATTGTACAAATGATCAAATTGTTTAAACATTGTGGTGAGGCCTGAACCCATTTGAAAATGATTTATCTAAATCACTTTTGGTATCATTTCCTTCCATAAGATTTAATAATCCCTGTTTTCTATTCCTGAGGTTTATGCGTCTGTTTTAAAATTCTCATTCATTTCTTTCTGTCTACAATTCTTTATGCAATGACTGAGGTCTATGTGTCAGATATTCCTGAGCTCATGTTTGGAAGTACATTGTGGTTTATATAATCTCTTTCACCAATATTGTAATGTGAAGCATTATAGATGTCATTTTTTTGGCATCCAGACCAAGGTGCTGTCAAAAGGCCTGTCTTCCTGGAAGTACTGATCATCCAGTCCCTGAAAATCATACTTTAAATAATTATGACATAAAAAATCATCAATTATTTTCAAAATCATGGCCACGCATCTTTTAACTTTGCATTAACCTTTCAAAGGTTGTCTTATGTTAAATCTTTCTCTAAATTTACTCTGTTTCTGTGTGCATGAATGTAGGCCTTGCTAGCATTCAGTTTTTTACTGATTAACTCAATTCTGTCAGAAAATAATGCAAAAATGTTTCTGGAAAGTCTGTTAACTAGCTAGATAGTCCAGCTGTTCCCTAGAGTGTGGCAGTTTATATTTCTAAATTCAAAATTCAAAACCTCAAAAATCACTGTTTAATTCCCATGAAATTCTATAGGAATTCTCACTTATTTAAAGGTCAACACAATTTAAAAAAATGTACTTCTGTATTAAAAGCATAAATTAAAAGCAGTCATTTATGCTTTCAGCACAGAAATATATTTATGAAAAGATGCATAAAAACGTGACAGAGTATAAAAATGGTGGAAACTCACTAAATTCTCATCAGAAGACCTTATGCTTTTTGATTAGCAGATGACATTCCTGTTTTGGGAAAGAATTAATGGAGTAGAAAGGCTAATAAAAGAAACAAGAGTACAACAAAAAGGAAAACTAATTATAGCAAAACTCTACCAATTTTCAACTCTCTAGAAACTTTTTAAGCCTCATCTTGTTCTTTATCTTTCCATATTTCCTAATGTGGACTCTGGGCTCCTGAGCTAGGCACAAAGTTTCCAGAACCTGTACTTGGAAAAGTCAGCTGCTATAAAACAGATCTGGAACACCAGACACAGTGAGAGACTGAGCTAAAAAGGGAATTTGTTCCTTGTTCCTTGCCATGGGTATTGTCTGCTGCTTAGTGACCAGGTGATATCCAGAGAATTCCTTCCAATCTCAGCCATTCTATCAGTATGTGATTGAATACAAGGACAATATTTTTGGACAAAAAAAATATTTGTTTTACAGTGTAGGATAAAAACAGCCAGAAAACATAGGTGGCATCCCTCAGTTTAGGATAAATTATATCCTGGAGATTTAAGGAAGGCTGTACCAACTAGGGATGAACATAATGGCCATCTCACTTGTGTTAACATTTTAGTTAAATCTTGTGCCTGCCCAGCCTCCCTGCTGAGGCAGTCCAGGCAATGTGAGAGCTGCACAGCCTTCCAGTGCAATGTGTTTCATTTGTTGTACAAAGAGGAAGAGGCACTGCTGTTCTTCCCCAGATATGCTTTGAAACTAAACTTCATTGACTTCTCTCTTGAGTTGATGCATTTTGTCTTCCCACTAAAGCAGAGTTTTATCATTTTGTCCTCTCAAAATATTGGACTGTCTCCCTTGAGAGTTTCAGACACTGGATCAATGCTTTGCTTCAATGTGAGATAGATGTTGGTCAGGCTCAGTAGAAGAACATTACAGGGCTTGAATAAATGAATTCAAAGAGCTGAAGTTCTGATAAATTCAGGCATCTCTGAGGCTTCCCGAACTCAAGTGTTGAATAAAAGTGTATGATGTAGGACACCAATATTAATTCAGTCCTTTTTGGAATTGTTCCAAAGTAATCCTTTTCATAGAACAGACATTACTGCCTAATGTTATAGCCACTTCTTTTTTCTCTTAAAAACGTATCTGTAATGAGCACTGTAATAGCTGGCCAGTATGCATTAACCTATAACTTGAAAAAATTCCATTATTCACCAGATTCCACCAACCACCTCCAAGAAAATATAATTAAAACCTTCTGACATTAAAAGAGTCAATGAAATTAGACATATAGAGCACTTTCAGCCTTTCAAAAACTGGTTGCATGAAAAAGCTTCAGGATTAAAAAAGAAAGGGGGAACACAATGAAGAATGGATAATGCAATCTAAAATGAAGAGGTATTTTTCCAAAGACAATTTAATGTCCTTGTTTCTGAAGTACTACTCCAGAAATGAGGATTTTTGAATCTATAAAAGCATAACAGATGAAACATCTGAGGTGGTTTCTGCTACAGTGACTTTGGCTTCAATTTTCCATTTGTGTCTGTAGCTTTGATAAAGTAGCTGAGTGGGTGGTAAAAAACAGATGCTGCTGTACAGTGTAATTGGAAGTCTCCAGAGACTAAGCACCTTCATTTTGGTTTTTGGGAAAACTTAGGATTACTCATTTCTTTAAAAATTCATGGCTAGTCACCCAGATTTATGTGAAGCCTGGGAAATAAACCTGCAACATGATGTAGGAGACCTAATGTCAAAACTCACCTCTGCTTAACAAAGGGCAACCTCATCCAGGTGCTGCCACCCTCATTTATGAAAAAATAGTACCTCATTTGTAATTTAGGCTTATGGCACTTGTGCAGGTATGCTTAAATTGAGGAGTGGTGTATACAAGGCAGATACATTTCTATAATAAAACAGATTTTTCACACTGCGCTAGGAGAATCACTGTTGTTTTGGAATTATTGATACAGGGTTTTGGACTACCTCCATCCACTGATAGCATAAAAAGACTGGACTCAATCAATGAGAATTTTCTTAAAAATTAATGTTTTAAATCATTTTTAGGTTGCAAAATTATAAAAGATATTTTTTAATTGCTACGTATGGTAAGCCCTCTGCAATTTACTTTGGGGAAGCTTAACTTTCGTGCAAAATGTATGGGAAGAGGAGGTAATACATGTGGAGAGAATGAAACCAATTTATTTTCAGTTCCCAGAAATGGACATTTAGAAGATTTGTACAAGTCACTCAATCTTTTAGTTTTGTCAGTCATAAAAAGCTCTGTCCTGGCTTGCAGTAACAATTGCAGTCTTATTTTCTGTTAAACAGGGTTTTATAGGAAAATGCATCATCATGGCATAGATGTTTTATAAAGTGTGGCCTTAGAAAACCACATCTGGATTTTCATACAACCTAGCAACTGGAAAGTATGAAACATGTATTTCTGAATAGTGCTTTCAATGAGTTTAAATTTCTAGCACATTTTTTCCCATGTTTTTTAGAAGAGATCCTTGAAATAACATTTAATTATTAGGTATTTTTAAAGCTTTGTGATTTTCGCAGTTAGCAACAGATACAATTTTCCCCAAATCCTACAATATTTCACAGCTTAAAGTTACAGATTTACCCATCTCATAATCCAAGATAAAATGAGATATGTTTATTTTCATTCTTGTTGTTATAAGAACTCAGGAATATATTTTAAATGGTGAACATATAATTGCAATGTATTCTAAACAAATGTGTATATATATGGATATCTATCCATACATAAAAATATTATTTGCAATGTTGATTTACTATACTATATAGAAAAGTAATTTGCCAGAAGATCTGAAAACAGCAGTTGTTGAAATTTGTTAAACCAAACTTTATAGTGACTGGGGTTTTCATGTTTTAACTGCAGAGGTAAATGAGACTAAATTGTTGATTGTTGAGAAAAGAAAACCAGTAAATGAACTTGAAAGGTTACAATTTTTAAACACTTATTTCTGACTAGAAAAACTTATGTCTGCATAATAATTACTTAGCACTCTTTACCATGGGCTTTGAAAGCAATGCCAGTAGTGTGACATGGATAGTTATATACAACCTTCCTATATGTACATAGCTAAGAAATTTTATATAGAAAAAATTCAAATTACTTATGGTTTCAAATATTCCAGTTGCCTAATGGACCTAACTTTTATTGTGCATTCCAGTAATTTCCATTCCATAATTTCCATTCCTAGCTATCACTTTTCTTGGTCAGAGTAGCACTGATGGTTTCACTTTTCTCTGACCAGCAACTGGAAAATACTCTCCACCCTTCCCACAAATTAAACATCTCACTTTACAGTAATTTGTGGAATCTTTTTAATGGCCAACCCAGTTTTTGTTTTGTTTTATAGTTCCATTTGATGAAATGGACAATTGTTTGTACAGTGCATTCCTGCAATTCCAGATGGAGGGTTTTTTTTGTTGTTGTTGTTGTTTGTTTGTTTGTTTTTAATTCACTTAATTCAGAATTTCACTAATGATTTCCTGGCAATAAATAGAACATCTCTGATGATGATGTAACAGTGACACCTGCGGAATTTCACGGTCCTCCATGCTTTGTGACTCTGAGAAAAAGTCAGACACATTTACTTTCCTTTCCTTCTAGTGTGTGCCCCTGACCATTTCACAGAATCAGCTGGGCTGGAAAAGACTTCTGAGTTCATCAAGTCCAACCCTGTCAACCATACCATGGCACTGAATGCCATGTCCAGTCTTTCCTTAAATATTTCCAGTGATGGTGACTCCACACCTCTCTGGGCAGCTCATTCCAATGTCTAGTTATCTTTTCTTTGAAGAAATTCTTTCTAATGTCTAAAATTCCTACTAGTTTCCAATTCCCTTGCTATATGCTGAATTCAGTAGGTAACACTGGGCGTTGTAGCCTGAGAAAAACGCCTTGTAACCCTTAGACCAGCTGCCTAATTTTGTCTGTGAGTGATTCCAGACCCCAGTGAATACATTTTGAATAGTGTCGAGGACTGACTTTGCAAGGTATGCATAACTTCCACTGATCATCTCAAACTTGATTTCAAGGCTGCCCTCCAAAATGCCATCTTTCATGTAGACTGATGTGCTTGTCATTTGTGGGTCTTGTGAGATCAGGCAAGTTGGAATTGATGGCAAAATGGAGGCAAACCACTAATTAAGTGGTGGACAACTCCCACCGCTGTTACAGATGGCTCTTCTTCACATTCCTGGTATATAACTGAGTTAAAAATCTAAGTAATTTGGAGTTTACTTCACAAAGAATTTTGCACAGCCACCTCACTGCCCTGTGTAGTTTGATAGAAAACTCTTGCAATGTCTAGTACTGTTGATGCCTATATTTGTCACTGGATACCAAAAGTAGTAAAAAGTACATTTTTAAATTTTACCATGCCATGTTAAAATGATAATGTTGGCTGGCAAAACTTGACACATCTTTATTGAGTAGAGTTATTTTGGTTTATTGTAGAAATTTGATACAGCAAAGGTAAAAGGAGCACCACAAACTAAAAAAAAATCTTGAAAAAAATGAGGCAAACAACAACAAAAATATAGGAAATAGTTAAATACAAACATACAACAAAATAATATGAAAACAAAATATTTAGTCCATTACAAGTAGGTTGTGCCCCATCTGTTCCTTGTGATCTGTCAGTGAGATTTCTAGTTGTTTTGTTTTGTTTTTGTTTTTTTGTTTTGTTTTGTTTTGTTTTGTTTTGTTTTGTTTTAATTAGCCAGTAATTTTACTCACCATTCAATTTCATCTGAATTGTGTAGCAGGAGTTTGTGAATTTTGAAATTGTTTCAAGTCTGGTAGACCTGATTTACTGGTTCTCCATGAAGTGAGGCTTAATCACCAGTCAGATAGTTCATTAGATTTGTTATCATGCCTACAACACAAGACCTCACAGAACAACATGGGGAGCTAGAGAAGATCATAGACTTCTGCACTGTCTGTCATAGAAGGGTTACTTTTCAAATTCAGTGTAAAGCAGGCAATGTGACAACTAAGAATTGTTGAGAGGAAAAAAACCAAAAAGTGCTCCTATCCCAAGGGCCCTCACATTAACATGACATTCATGGGGACCTTCCAAATGTCAGTAGAAGGCCACTGTGAAGATCTAAATATTTACAGATCAAACCTTTTATGTCATCATTCTTCTTTTAAGTAAATAAAAGAAGCCAATAAATGATGACAAAGTCTAAATCACAAAATCAATTGAGAGCTTCAGTGACACCTCCTCCTGGAAAGCAGAAGATAAGCAGTAACCTCGTGGTGGCATAAATGAGTAATCTTCAACATGAATGAGTTTTTAGTGACTGGATATCTAAAATTAGATTAGTTTTTGTTAAACATGTAGGTCTACATTTCAGTTATAGACTATGTCATCATTAGAACATGATGCAAGCAATAGGAATGAATCTGTAGAATGCAAACACTTGATACTGAAGAGTAAAGTTCTGATAAACTATCCAAATTCTGTAATGGTTATTTGTGATTAAATCTAGTGTCAGTAGAAGTATTCAGCTGTGATCCTGAAATGCATCTTCTGCTTGCAAATGAAAGCAGTGCCCTGAGATTTGCCTTAGAAACAACACTCCTGACCCAAAATACCAACATGCCCTTACTCTGAGTTAGTCATCTGGGGTTTTTTAAGAATCAATGAAGGTAGATAGGCAGCTCCAGAAGGTGATTTATTGTCACTTAGACACTCCCTCAGAGTAATTGTCTAGAAATGTCTAGTTGTTTATCTAGAAATGTCTAGCTGTAAAAGGAATCTACAATGAGTAGCTCAGGCTTAGATGTTTAACAACTATTTGTAGAATATGACAATATATAGAACATGCAGAACATATATATTTTTAAATTTCCTGGATGAAAAACAGGAAAGGTTGAATTTATTTTGTAAAATACTTGCCATCTAAAAAATAGCAGTTATATAATTGTGTATTTTCTATAATGGTAGGCAATGAAGAAAGAAGGACTTAGGGTAAGTCACTTAATTCTAGAATGCATAGAATAAATTTATATATTGAGGAATCTATCCTCTTAGTAAAATAGATGAGAAAAGACTTCTAGAGCTTTTCTGGTCCAACTCCTTGCCAGAGGAGGCCAGATTTAGGGCAGGTTTCACAGGGATGTATCCAGCTGAGATTTGAATATCTCCAGTATGAAGAGATGGAGTCTCTCTGGATGTTATTTTGATTACCCTCGTTATGAATGTTTTTTCCATACTACTCAGAGTTTCCTTTATTGCTATATGTATCTGTTGGCAGTTGTTTCATCTCCTGCACCTCCAGGAGCAGTCTGGGTCTCTCTTCCCTGTACCCTCTCTTTAAGCAACTGCAGACCTCCCTTTAGATTTCATTCTTTCAGGCTTACAAGCCTGTTCTCTCAGCCTCTCCTCATCTTGTGCTCCAGTACCCAAATCCTCTGGGTGACCCTTGTGCTGAACTTGCTCCTGTATGATAATTTCTTTTATTGTGCTGGACACAGAGCTCCAGGTGAGTTCTCACAAGTACCGAATGGAAGAGAATAATTATTTCATTGGTCCTGCTTGCCAGCCCTTGCTAATAGAAGCCAGGATGTTTTCCACTGGAAGGGTGCAGTTTTCACTCATTTTCATGCCTCCCAGAACCACAGGTGTGTTTTGCACAGTTCCTTTCTAGCTGGTAGCACTCAGCATGGGCAGTTGAGTGTGGTTATTCACAAAATATGAGGACTTTCCATTTGCCTTTGTTGAACTTGATACCAGTCCATACCTTCAGTCATTTGGAATTCCTCTGAATGGAATTCTGTCACATTCCAATGTACTGACCCCTCCCTCCACTTTGATATTCTCTACAAAGAGGGTAGTCACTCTCTCTGCTATGAGTGTGTTCACTTCCACTGCTTAGTCATTAAAACAGCACTGGAAGCACTGACCCCAGCAAAGGCTGCTGCCCCACAGCATCAGAACCAGGCTGAGGAAGCAGGTGAAGTGCTGGATCAGTGAGTGACTGGTTGTGTGTGTCTACTCCAGACTCAATGATTCTACAATTCTATCATCCCATGACTCCTGAGGATCAATGCTGGGATTTCACTGCCCTCTGTGCTGTTGATTTCAATCTGTTCCCTGCCCACTTGATTTTCCACTCATAGCCCATTAATTGAAACTGTATTTCACCAGTTTGATTAAGGGCTACATTGGAAGACCATGTCAAAAGCCTTGCTAAGATATTAAATTTAGTTGAATGAGTTACAATGAGGAAGAGATTCTAGTCAAAGGTCTGGAAATCTACAATCCCAACAGAAAGAGCTACGAAATATAACATCAAACATTTTAACTTTGAATGCAATTGCCAGTCTGAAAATATCACATGGTCATTGTGCTTTTTGCCATTTGAGTGCTCTAGATAAAAGGGAATGCAACTTCAAAGGCTCAGCAAAACATTCCTGATGATTCATCTTCATACTTGTTTCATCTTGCAGCTCCCAATATTTACTCTGAGCGTTATATCCTTTTGCATAACAGACTTTACTTCTCTGAATATGGTAAATGTGGACAATGCCTTCCAGGTGAGTGCACAATAATTTCAGTCAGGAAATAATTTTATTTTATATTTGAAATTAGTGAATTAGGTCTTGATTCTCACCATGCTGGGCTATTCTTATGTTTAATTTAAAAGATTATAATGTCCCATATATTTCAATAAATATCCTCAGATTAACTAGGACTACAGGACTGAATTTGCACAAATAAATTAATGCTTTAATATTTAAAAGGCCTATTCTATACTTCAGGTGAATACATTTTCCATGGAACTTGTGCTTTTGTTTCTCTTCGGCTGTGTTCAGACACCTCACAGTAATTATTTTTTATTACCTCTTAGTGCATGCCCTGACTATGTTGGGACAAGAAGTGAATCTGTGTTGGGATGAGGCAACACCATTTCCCTTCCTGTTTCTGTGTTCCTATTTGAAGAAAATGCATTCACAGAAGCCAGAATGGTATTACAGGTCAGCTGAGGACCCAAAACTGCATTTGTTGGTCATGTTGGTGCAGAAACAATAAGCAAACTCCATGTGTGGAGATGGTTTATTAAGGCAAAGAGAGTCTCCTGCTCTTACTGGACATTTTTAACACTAAAAGGGCAAAATCTGAACATTTTCTTTCTCTGTCTAGGAAGAAATACCAACACCCTGTCCTACATAGCTGTAAATTACATAGGTATCCAATAACCTACAAGAATGATCAAATATATATTTTTCCTAAAGCAGTATTTTTCTCTCTCATGGGGTTGATTTGGGTGTTTTGGTTGTTTAATTATTGTTGTTTGTTTGTTTTATTAAATAAAGGAATATTTATGAATGGGTATAATAAAGAATATATTCTGATTAATAAATTTGAGCAGATATTAAATAAACTTTCTGAATATTGCAAAACTCAGATTATACATCTGTGGGAAAAGAAGTAACTCATATTAAACCTCAGCAGGTACAGTGATAATAGTCCAGATGAAAATTACCCAGCAAACAGACAAGACAGTTTGTTCATGATGTTCCCTTTGGCATTTTTGTGAAATTCTCCAGGAAATAAGGTGTAATATTCTGTAAACTAGTCCTATATTACACACCCTGAGCATAATATTTACTGGCCTAAAGACTTCTCCAAAGTATTTTTTTGCTAAAAGGAATCCAAATTAAATACAAATATTTTCTCCAGCTATCCTAGACAGGATAAAAACAGAATAGGAGACATTTTCTTGCTCAGCATGAACCAGGAAAAATATTCATTGTAAACAACAGACTGTGCTTAAATTACATTTTGTCAGGGACTTCATCACCCTATTTCCCACATGAACCATGGCATATTAACCCCATAAAAAGTCATTAAAGTCTGAAGTCCAGATTTGAAGTGAG
Organism: Turdus rufiventris; assembly: GCA_013186435.1. Classification (NCBI taxonomy): domain Eukaryota; kingdom Metazoa; phylum Chordata; class Aves; order Passeriformes; family Turdidae; genus Turdus; species Turdus rufiventris. Next base: position 139,452 of record PYHW01009604.1, on the reverse strand, counting down.
GACTTCTCATTTGCATCCAACAGGTTTTCTGTTCATCTCTTCTTTCCAATTTGTCCCTCTTGCAAAACATGTTGCAAGCTGAAATGAGTAGAGCATTCAACATCCAACATGAAACGAGACCTTGTAAGATATTTCATCATGTTTATTGAAGCACAAAGAAAACCAGCGATTGTTTCTAAAGGAGAACCTGTTATCCATGAAATGACACGACAAAATGAAGAAAATTAAACTCAAACTGTTGTACAGAGGAAAAACCTCAGCCTAGTATGTTGAAATGTGCAGATGAATTTTATTGTTCCTGCTGCAGGGAAAGGTCAGTGGGAATAGATGACCTGCCTTGGATCAGGCAGGTTCTGTGGAGGAACACTTCAGGAACTCATTCTCTGGAAGAACTCAGATATACACAGAAGAGAATTCTACTTGGTTCTTTGTTTCAAAGGCATAGTTTTTCATTTTCCTCTTCAAAGTGTGTGTTTGCGTACTGTCAGTGCCAGCAGTGGATGGTCACTGCAGGAGGCAGCTGATTCTGTGCTGCGCTTGTGTCTCATCACACAGCATTACTGTTAACTGAAAGGAGACACGTCCACCCTCAGGCCTCTGGAGTGCTTAATTTGGCTAATTCCTTGAATTATTGTTTATAAATAATCTTATGTACTTGACTGCTTTTATTTATTCTTCCTATTATGTTTCCTTGCCTCCCATTATGACACAATTCCCAGCAGAATGGCTCTGTTTGATACCATTGTTGGCTATTTGATAGCATTATGGACTATTATCTCTCTTTCTATTTCCAAACCTGTGAGTAGCACTATGCCAGGAGAATCCTTTACAAATCTACTTAGAAAATAATTTTGGTGCAGATTGCTTTACTCATTGTCATGGCCAGAACTGGAGCTTCAGAGAGTTTGTTGGAGAAGTTGTTCCATTTATTTACAGGGTGCTGGAAGGAACTCCTTGCTTTCTGAATTCCTTTGCAAACAAGAGTCTAGGTGCAGCTGAACTCAATCATAGCCACATTCTTAATCAAAGGTTTAGATCTAAAATATTATATAGGTGTAACCGAGCCTTTATAGTGTTTACTCCTGCAGGATTAAGGATAGCAAACCGAATATATTTATATCAATAACATAAATTATTGATTTAAATTGATGGTGGTAATGATCAGACTAGAAGATCTTAATCAGCATAATGTACTACACAGTATCATAGTTAGTTTTACTATAATGTACTGAGTATTGAAGCGGTATTGAAGCAGTGATGTTAAACCTACAAAAATATTTATTTAGTAGAGATTGATGCCACTCATACCCATGTAACCCAAACCAATGACTGCAGGCAAATCTCTGTCACTCAGACTCAAGGACAAGCCTTGAGGGACATCCTCACTCAAGGGAGTAATTCCACACACATTCCAGGAAAGGGTATGTTAGAAGACTCTGCCACAAAAAAGTGGGACTTGGCTTTTATAGGACAAAATTTTCTATTTAACTGTCATATATTTCTGGGCCAGCTGTGTCAGCTGAGGAGCTTTAAATAAGTAATAAATGCTGTCACAAGTTGGTTCCTTTATCAGGAACTTTGTCTGCCACATCCTGCTCAGTGCCAGCTTCTGTCAGGAAACTTGGTTCTTCTAAGAGTGTCTAACTTTGGGATTAATGACCTAGGCTGGGCTCAGCATTCTTCAACACCAACAGCATTGTGACCCCTCTTCTCCATCCATCACTGGTAAATTTTGCAAATAGGGTATTTTTGAGTCTATTTTTACTCCATGTAGGGCAGAGCAGTCTGCTATACCCATGTTATCTTACTTGGCTTATTTTATATTTCTTTTCTTCTCAAAATTGCATATTACACTTTGTGATGCTGAAAATTCCACCTGGGATTAGGATGTTGAGTAGTTTGAAAGAAAACTTTGCAATCTGCCTGTATTTCTGTATAGTTTTTTATAACATTCTGAAGAACTAAATGCCAAATCTCTGACTAGTGTATCTTCCGTAATCAACTAGCATGGATTTCCTGAAAATGGTAATATAGGAGTGTTACAACTTGTACAACTTTTCTTGCAGTCGAAATGTAGGTGCCTCTGCAACAGTTTAGATGTACATGCCTCTGGTTGGTACATTTTCCTCAGAGATGTGGGACATCATTTGACATCTTTTATTGTCTTGCCTATCAATGCACAATTTAAGAATTATTACAATTGAATTATCAGGATTGTTAATTTCTTTGCCACTTCCTTCAAAACTAGTCTGAACTATGCAGTGTGAGCTTTTGTGTGTGCTGTATCTCAGGACTGGAATAACATAAAAACCCAGCAGAGGGACCCCTCATACCTTATAATGCACATTCTTTGCAAGACTCTCTTGTTCCTGTATGAGTATTTTGTTCTCACACAAATTTTTGGCTTTTTTAATCTACATGAAAATTAAACTTTAACACACTAGATTTCAAAATAGAATGTACCTTGTAAAAAAGATGCTTATGGTTTCTTCTTGTCCTAGGAAAAGATTGCAAATTGCAGGAAACAAGGATGCTGTATTAGGAAATATAATTAATAGAATAAAAAAAAAATCTTAAATATGAATTCAACAGTCTATAAATAAAATTTAAGAAATACTTCTTTATTTATCCACTGATTAGACCCATCTTATCTTGCATGTTTTCATGTTTGAAATCTAGAACATTAATTTTAACCGTCAATTTCAAAAGAAGGCCCTAAGAATTTATGCTGGTCACACCTCTCCCAGCTGTGGTAGACTTAATGTTTGGTTTTAGCACTGCAGATGAGTCAAGTTGTCTAGGTAACAATCTGCTGCCTTTATTGAGCTTATTTTAAGTATTTTCTTATATGATTCAAATCTTTTTTAATCAGATCAATAAGGAGTGTTTGGATACACTGAAGATATTATCATAAATCTGAAGTATATAATATTTTTCTATTGATTTAGGTGTAATTTCAGTAATATTCTACAAGCTGCTTCGTGTACTGTATTTTGACTACAGTGCAGAAAAAGACTAATGTGAGCTCTATTGGGTGCACAGACATTTTGTGATAGCTTTTTGCAGTTTCACCGGTAGAGTTAAACTCTAAATGTACTTGATCTATCTCTGGGATTCTTCCATTCATGCTGTCAAAAACTCAGGCCTTGGGTGTGTCTGGATGCTAGCCCTGTGTCTGGTAGGTCCTGAAGTTCAGCAGAGCATGTGCCCCTGCACACACAGTGAGCACTTGCACACAGAGCAGAGAGCATGAGAGCCTACTTGCACAGCAAATACAAATAGAGTTTAGTGGAGATGTCAAGTACAGGACAACCATCCTGGCCTGCCACCTGCTTACCTGTGTGTCCTAGTTTGGAGGACAGGTGTCTGCTGAGAAAGGTAGGAGCTTCTCTTTGAAATGGAGACTGTAAACCCCCTCTCTCCAAATTATTATAATTTTGAAATCAAGGGGCTCTCAGG
>PYHW01009604.1:120923-135584 GCA_013186435.1 Turdus rufiventris | reverse complement strand
AGATACCTTTTATCATACTCTGTATTGTAACCCAAGACACTGTGACTTGCCCTCTTTTACTCTGTCCTCTTCAATTTTCCACACCTGCTCTTCCCCAGCCCACCTTCATCCCTGCCACTACCTCTGCCCTTTCCCCTAAGTATCCCACAGCAAGGCCTTCACATTCTAAAAATTCCCTCAAAATACCCCATAATAAGTGCCATGCAGTGCCACAAACCTCTTTAACTATTGTATAAGATATTTGTTTTTTCCTATGAGACCCTGACCGTGGTGTTTGCTCTTACATGAGTTGCACAGTGCAGGCTGACCCTTTCATAGGCTGAACAGGTGGGTCCTGAATGGCACATCAGGCAGTGCAGTTCTGACCCCTGCTGTTGTCTCAGTTATCTGCTGCTGGTCACAGTTTGTGTCCTCTTTTCAGCTGATAACCTTTTCTGTTCCTTCACAGTGCCTCCTGCATTGAATAGTCATTAACTAAATGCCTTTCTGAACCAGCCATTCTTACAACCCAGATAACCTTGTCCTGCTAACATCAACCATACATGCACTGCAGAAGAAACTTCCTAGCTCAATTCTTCCTCTGTGTCATCATTACAAGGATGCTGAGTCTCAAAGAAATCGTAAAAATTCTGTAGTCCATCAGGTCCTATGAAATTAAATTAAGAAATTACACGTCCGGGAGTAGTTGGCTGATGTAGGCATTAGCATTAGCTGCTACTTTTCTCTCGGTGAGTGGGTTCTCTGTACGTGACTCTGGTTTTGCGCGTGCTTTTGGATTCTGTGCCACAAAAGGAAAAAAACAAATTTCTAGCCTTAGTCAAAGGCACAACAACAAAGGAAAATGAATGAACTAGGAAATAGTAATGCAGTAAGTATAGAATTATCTCAGGAAATACAGCAGGAAGAAGATTGCAGAGGCCATCTGTTCCATCCCACTGCCCCAGCTCAGGCCTGACTACATTTGAGCTATTCATTCATAGTAACCTGGCTAACTGGTAATTAAAAAGCTCAATTTACAAAGCTTTTCTACAGCCTCCACATCTAATCTGTTCCAATCTCAGCTATTCTTTTTGTATAAAGGTTTCTCTTATGTTCTGAATTAAATCTCCCTTAATTCAGTTTTAAATAAATTAAAATAACCCAGAAGTCTCTTAGTCTGGTGCTGAATTAGTGCTGCTATTTAGATTATTGATGTGAAAGTATCCACACTGATGCTGTGAAAGGAAGGCTTAACTCTTGTAATTTTTGACAAAAGACTTTTGTAGCAGAGTTGTGTCATGACCAAAAAAAAAAAAAAAAAGAAGGAAAAAAAAGGAAGATAGAAGAGAGCGGATTCTACTCTGTTGTTGCAGTTGGATCTCAATTCTAAGTCTGGCATCCAAAGAAAGGGAGTTTATGTCATCATTGTACTTGTTTGTCTGTCTGCTAAATCTAAAATTTTGTAATGCAAAAAAAGAAACATACCTTTTGAGTAAAGCCAAGAATTTATTGTTGATAGAATTTAAATCTCAGCAGGATGATCAAAGGAATTGCTATGTCTAATTAATGAGAAAAAAAAAAAAGGGAAAGGGTCCATCTTTTTCTAATAAAGAAAGCAGGGAACAGGGTGTTACATAAAGGTTAATTGCCCCTACATTCTGTCCTGGGAGGAATGATGGTGATGATGGGGTTTCTGCCCCTTTGATGGTTTCTCTTTCACTTTAAGCTGGTTTTATGTTTTCTGACACAGATTGACACCTTGTTTGTAGCTAATATCTGCAACATCATACTGCACCCAAATTTTGTGTGTAAACTGTTCTACAAATTTTTTATGCTTTTTCTTTGATTTTTTTGTGACTCTTAAAACCAATTTTGTCCAGCTCTATGTGTCTATTTGTTAACTACAAAAGAATTACCTGCATCCCTGACACCTCTAGTGCCTGTGACCTTTTACCACTCCCCTGCCTGTTCTCCTCTGTATTGCATCCTGTGCTCTCAGTACTGCCATACCATCCTTGTGCTGCTCTACCACTACAGCATCATGCTGAAAAAGGAAATATTTCCTTCTACACAGAGGAATTATTTTGTACTCTGTGGAAAAGCTATGGTTTTCCATTGAAAGATAAGCAAAGATGAAACTGTGGAAGGCATATCACCCCTTCCACATAGAATAATTGGTGTTACATCTGAACAAGCTGGTAAAACAGTCAAGTTTGAACCAAACCTACCAAGCCTCAATCCCAAGACCTTGAAAAGCTCAAGCATGTAGCCTGCTAATGGCAGTGGCAGTGATATATTTTTGGGGTTGCTGAGCTATAGGGGCCTTCCCTTACTATCTTTGGACTTTCAACTGAAAAGTTAGAAATCCAGAAACATGACAAGAGAGAATCAGTGAGAAATGGGTCACATGTGAGGCACAAATGTCTGTATCCTCCTTAGCTTGCCAGCTAAGCCCAGCCCCAGGTTCTTGCCAGGCACTCTCTGTGTGCAGGGTTCTGAACCAGCCTCCAGCTGCACAGTCTGCAGCCAGACACAAAAAGGAGCTGGTGCTTTTGGAGGTGGCAGTACAGCTCAGCAGAGCTGGAATGAGGCTACTTGAACTTCTGAAACAAAAAGGGATCATAGAAAATCAGATACTTATCAATAGAACGCTGTTGTGGTGGCTCTCTTTGCAAGTATGTGTTGTGTGAGGCTGAGACTCAGATAACTTGCCTGAGGACACCAGCTTAGAAGTAAATTTTTGCAGGGAATATCTTCCACAGGTCTTTGTGGCTTTTCTCTAGACTCAGCCATCCCAAATACGATTTAAGGTACTGATTACAGCAGAATCTGATTGCTTCATCATCATCAACATACCTTTTTCTTTGCACATAATTCCTGAGAGAAATGCTATTGTTCTGATTGTAGGGATGGGTACCTTAATCATGGCTCCTCAAAGATTCTGCAGGTGTGTAACTAGCAGCCATTCTTAAGCAAATAAGTTTCCAGAGACTTATGATCTGTTCAAAGTCATGGAAACTGAGCAAACTCTATATTCCATGTTAAGACCTAAACCTCTTCTTCCCACCCCTGGAGTTCTCTTTTTATGTTCTTTTTATTTTCAGAGCAGCTGTACTTCTTGAACTTTCTACTGTTCTTGACTTCACTGGCACTGCTAGGGGAAGGAAATTTCACAGCTCCATACAAAGGAAAATAAAATGTCTGTTGAATCTAGTTTTGTATTGCAGACTTCAGGAGACTTGGTTTCATACATTCCTAAATTTTTTCACAAGGATAGGAAAAAAAAAACCTCATACAGTTAAGAAAGCAGCATGAATGACACTTGAAGCTGGATCCTCCGTTGAGCCTTCCTCTGGAAGTAGAAAACTGCTAATGAGTTGTTCCATAAGCAGCAGACTTAAGACAACACAATCTTTTGCAGATTTTTGCACTTTCTTTTTCATAGTTTTCCCATGACACTTATCACTGCCTTGCAATGCTCTGCAGCACTCCCAGTTTTTGCCATATGTGGTTCTGTGGCTGTCCCTGTAGCTGCTGTGCAGCCCTACCTGGGCAGACATGCTGTGCTTAGCTCTGGCTGCATGGTGGATTGTTTGAAAACACATCTTGAGCTCATGATCCCATGTGTCTTGTACGCAGTAGCCTTTCCTTCCACAAGGATATTCAATTTTTCTCTCTTTCTTCTAAAGCCACTGTGTTTTTTTGCAAAGATTACAAGTTCTTCATACCTCTTAGGGTCTCTTCTCCCTTACTAGCTGAAATTGGCTCGAAGTGATTATCAGAGGACTGCCACATGGACAGATGGACTGCCACATGGTAAAACCACATAAACCTTATTTTCTGAAGTGAGGAAGAAACAAGTGATGCTTAAAAACCCCAACCAAACGAAACCCCCTCCAAAAAAGAACATCCATAAGAAAAGAGCAATTCTTTTTCTACAGCTCTTCCTCTAGCACACCTTGCACTGTGCTCTGGAGACAACGTTTATAAAGATAACTGGAACTAGTCCTGCAAAAATGCTCTTCTGAATCCTCTTAAGCCTGGAGTAGAATTTCTAAAATTCAGTTGAATCATTAAGAAGCAAAATCTTTCCTAAAGTTCTAAACTCTCTTTTCTCCTCTTTCTCTCCATCTCTCACAGTATCATACCCTTGAGCTGCTAAAACTCAGGTACTTGATCTGGGACTTGAAATTCCTTGCCTCCTCTATCCATTTTTACCATTTCTCAGTGCAATGCCATTTGTGTTTTATGAAGCTCTGAAACTTTGCTATTTCAGCAAGTACAGGAAAATACTGACTTCATAAAATTCCCAGACTAGTACACAAAGAAACAGGAAAGGCCAATAAGATAGAAATGTGTTACCTAAAGGCAAGTCTACATTTCAAAGACGTTTTCTCTCCCTTTCTCACACACACATACTTTCATCATAAACTTGGTATCTCTAGACTATGAGTATGAAGGAACACTGTGATCTAAAGAATCTCAGTATGCTGCCAGAAAACTCCTGAGAGGCTAAATAATCATTATAGGAAAAGAGATCATAGTATATATGGCTACTGAGAGGATGGTTGTAGCCCAGTGCAAAAATGTATTTTGCCAAACAAATTTTGCACCTAAAAATCATAATTTTATACAATTGAAATTACCTGCTAGAGAAGAAATTAGTTATTTTCAGATTAATTTGATTTTCTAAAGGGAAAATGTTAATGTAGCAATTTGCTTTGACTTTTTTGATCTGATTCAGAATATTTTTCTTCCTGTGGAACTGAGAAAATGCATTTAATTACGAGTCAGTTTAAAAAAAAGATAATAAAATACATGAATCACTTACATTGCTCTGTCAGCAAATGGCCTGTGAGATGCTGTCAATTCTGCCTCCAGACTGGCCTTATTGGCAGAGCTTTTTGGAGAATGAGAGCTGAAATGATGCACACAGATATCACTCTCAGCCGAACAATGCTCAATAAAGAATGTAAGTAAGCATGGGAAAAAGTTGGACAAGGAACTTTCAACTAAAATTCAGAAAAAACCTAAGTGCCAATATGGAGCAAATAATTTTGCTGTGTAACTGACTCAAAATTCCAGGATGATCCAATAATTTAATTATTTTTGGGGTTTTGTTTTGTTTTTTTCTTGAAATACAGTAATACAGATTTGTCTGGGGAGATATGCAATCAGGAGAAATAATAATCAGTGCACTTCTTTGATTGACTTGGCTGTTTAATAATCTGACTACTTAACTGAATTATGCAAAATTGCCTATGAAATTAATTGTACATATATCTGCACCCTGAATGATCTCGACAAACATAGTATAAGCTGAAATGCCACCTGTGTGGCTGGCATCACTAACAGAATGGAAAAAATAAAAGAAGAAAAATATTAAAAAACAAAAGTGATGAATAGCAGTTAAATTTTCATGTCATAACTGAGATGTGAGAAGAGGGAAATGTTACATTGCAATTTGGTGAGTGAAGAATTTAATCTGTGAAACTGATCCTGTGTTATCTTCACCTGGAGCCTCAGTCTGAGATATTAAGGAAAATGAGTGTGTAATCACCACTGGAATTAATGTAGCTCAGTTCACATCCCAGTATTTTACAGATTTCATGTGATGTTGTGGACACTAGAGGGAAGCACATCACTGAGCTACAGCAGTTTATGGTGCTGAAGAGAAAACAGTACAGCCCTGTAATCATGGACTCTTTCATTTAATGGCAACATTAAAATTTTCCAGGGAGAAAACACAATTAGTGGACTAAGCGAATGAGTGTAGATTACAAGGCTTATTCTTCCTGTAATGGATCTAAACGTACTTTGAAACTTTAGTTACTGGTATGGATCATGGATAACCGAGCAATTTATATATTAAACTAATCACAGCTAGTCCTTATATGTCACGGTTTCATCTTTTCTTCCTCTCTCTTGCAGCTGAAGTTTCCTAATTTAACATGTTCATCTTTTAGTACAAGCAAAAGGAAAAATCTTTAGTGTCTGATTCACTACCTTCTGTAGTGTTTATTTCTGGCTTGACATGGCAAAGGAAAGTCTTGTCTAAAGAAGCTTTTTTTAACTTTGTGCCAGAGTTAATGACTATACCGTATTGGATCTCATGCACAATTCATGAGAGATGATTTAGCATTAATGCAGGTGCATAGAATGGCTGGAGCTGTTCACCTGTTCTCCCTGATGGAGGCAAAATGCTGCCATGATTTCTAACAAGGAGAAAGTGGAGGAATGAATCAGGAAGATAAAATGTGTAATACATAATGTATATATAAATGTGGCTTAAAATGCTTTGCAAATTATTTGCACATAACTGGTGAAATACCCTTCTCTGGTGTCAGGATAATCTAGTGAATGCTGAGATACAAGGCTGGATTGCCATCCTGTTGGCAGTCCTCTGAAGCAAATTAGGACTTGATCCTTCTGCCAGCAGAATCATTGGCAGGCAATCATATGCACAATATGCTGCTCTAAATGCAATCAGAGAAATAGAGTGCATTTGACTTAACTAGGTAAAACTCTTCAGCTGATAATCATCTGCTGACTTATAACCAGCTGATAACTTATGAACTTATAATATATAGAAAGAAATTCTAGTAAAGTAAGTTTTTTTTGGTTTTTTTTTTCATCCCCGTCCTTTATTCATTGAAAATAGATTTTGGTCTGTTGGTTCCAGTAGCCTTCACAGCTGCTATCAAAATTGGTTTTCTCTTAAAGTGATCTTATTATAGAGTCATTGCATTTATAGGACTGAAATTATTTTCTTCCAAAATCGATACTGACATGCCTTTACCATTCCTAAATGCTGCAAGCCTGCATAAAGAACTCAGTCACTGTGCCCTGTTTAGCTTCTCATTTCAGCTCTTTAGCTTTTGCTCTGATGAGGAAATATCTGAGCACTTGGAATTGATACGGCTTGTTTTGACTAGAATTATAACTTTCAGTTGTTCATATTAAGTAGAATTCCAATAAGTAAAGAGGGCTCAGGGGAGATCTTACCAATGTACATAAATACCACAAGAGAAAGGGATGAGAAGATGGAGCCAGGCCCAGAGCCAGGAGCAGAGGCACCAAACTCAGGAGGCTCCCTCTGAACACCAGGAAACTTTCTCACTGTGGGTGTGACAGCGCTGGCTCAGGGTGCCCAGGGAGGTTGTGGAGTCTCCATCCTTGGAATTATTGAAAAGCTGTCTGGACATAGTCCTGACCATCCTGCTCTGCCTGATCTTCTGGTGAGCAGCAGGGTTGGATCTCATGAAAGATCCATACCAAGATTCTAAAATCTGGTCCCAAGATTCTATCAAATGTATGAGCTGTCATAAATTATCATCTAGGAGTCAAAAATTATCATCATAAATAATGTGTTACTTAAGGGCAATTCAGAATTTCAAAAATAATTTTTAGTTATTCCTTCTCAAATTTCACATAAAAGTGGTTTGTGCAATATTAAAAATTTCAGGAATGTTACACTCTCTTTGGGATCAATTTTAAAACTTATTATAGGTTAGTAGAGTTTTTCCTCCAGATTCAAATTTTGTGACTTAATCTTCCAGACTAACAAATAGTCATTCACACATTTCTTGGCAGATAAAATTTAGAAGCTAATTCACCTCTCAATGGATAAAAAGTTCTATGCCACTGGCTTCATAGAAACTTGCACTCGATCCTGTCAGTTATTTAAAATGAGCAAGTAGATCAAATAGATCAAAAGATTCACATGCCACCTATAAGCCACATAATAGAAACTATTTCAAAGTTACTTGGTAATTTTTTTTTTTTTCCCTCTGGAGTCTTGCCAGCTAAGATTTTGTGTGGTGTAGTAGATGATGCTAGAGTCCTTTAGAGGTCTGCAAAGCCTCCCAGTGAGCACAGATTCGTTCAGAGAATTCAGCCAAGGTCTGTTCTTTGTTTGCTGACAGCTGGAGAGGGATCAGAGAAGTAGAAATAGATGGAAGTTTCTCACAAGAGAAGACACTACTTGTTGGAATGTCTAATGGATCCAGAGGATGGTAAAGCATTGTTAGAGCAGCATCTGGAGATGTTTAATGCAGGAAGCAGCACATACACACTGTGGTCTATTGTGGCAGATCTGACTTAATCATCACAATCTACACAGTCCCACACAGAGCAGGACACAATAATGAAAGTACAAGTGTACTTTCCTGTACTGTACTCTGTACCCTGTTATCTCTGCATCTTTTTCCCAGGCTAAAAGAAAAAGAGTGAAAGGATGAGATATCACCAATTTTTGTTCTGAGCAAGTCCAGAAATCTTTATTTCCGATTATGTTTTAATTTCCTTTCCCATAAATTTAGCTTCTAATTCTGTCGTACTGGTCTTCTATCTTTTAGTTTCCTTTTGTACAATAAGAACTTGGTCAATTCTGCACAAACAGCTGTGTTACTGTGTGTTTGCTGTGGCCAGCATGACAGCCTGGCCTGTTGTGGAAGACTAAGAGAATTTCTACAGCCAGAGGAGTAAAAGGCTATGAAATGTCAGGCTTTGGTTTATGCACCATACGTTATAGGAGACTATTTCTCCCCTAGTGGATACTTCCCTTTATCCAGGAAACAGTGTCATATTTCCCCATTTAGTTTGTCTTTTTCTGTATATCCTGTGTATAAGCTGAGCTTCAAATCTGAGGTTTCAAACTGAGATGGAAATGAATAACTATTTTCTATTTGTGCTCTCATGATAATCAAAAAAAGGGAATTAATAGAGCAGCATTTCAATCCATAAGCACTGAAATTCCAAAGTAATTTCTAGATAACAGATAACCTAGATAACAGAAATTTCAAAGCCTAGATAACAGAATGATTATTACTGGAGTTACATTGGGGATCGCTCAACTAAGGATCCTGAGACTGCATTGCAAGGCAGTGCTATGCTCATTGTTATGCTGAGAAAATTTCTATGGATAGGCTGAAATAACTATTCAGAAGTAACTGTTTATTTTAGAGCTGGCTGAATAGATCTCTAGGTTTCAGTAAATTTATCTCATTAGATCTCTCTTGATTGTAATGAGGTCTTAGCTTGCTTGTAAACATCTAAATTTAAATGTCTAAATCTGTGAGCTGTACCACTCAGGATGACTATATTGTACTAAAAAGATGCTCAAGATAGCTTTAAACCATATGGCTTGGATAAGTCCAGTCTAATTTCACAGCAACACACATTTTAGCTCAGAATAATATCCTGGTATGAATGGTGACTACAGTATAGGCTATTTTGGAGACCTGCAGTAATTCACTTCGGGTAATAAAAATTTTAGCATTAACTTAAATGGAATATTATTTGGTAACCATGCTGTTTGACGAGCTGTGCTCTGCAAACTTAATAGAAAAATTATTTATTCCTTGTGCATTAGTGCTAGGGCTATAGAATGAATTCACCTGGTAAAATCCTCGACACTTGGTGAAAGAATGACATACTATAATGACATTATAATAAACTTTATTTCATTTTTCATTGTGTAATATTGCTTAATTTGCTTGCAGGGACATTGAACTTGGATGAGGTGATGCAGTGGCACATAGCTGATTACTGTGGCTGGCTTCTGTTATATAATAATTTACAGTGCATTCAGATAGTCAAAGTTATACTTGCTTTAAATGTGCAGCATTAAATTGCTGCCACAACATATATTCCGTCACCTTTCTGAATACTTTTCTGATTTCCTTTTCTCTACCATCTTCTCTAGTAATGAGTATGAAGAGGCTCCAGGGAGACCTTATTCTGCCTATCTGTTATTAAAGGGGCTTGTAAGAAAGATGGAGAGAGACATTTACTAAGATCTGTAATGACAAGCCGAGGGAGAATGGTTTAAAACTGACAAAGGGCAGGTTTAGATTAGGTATTAGGAACAAATTCTACACTGTGAGGGTGGTGAGGCACTGGAACAGGTGGCCCAGAGAAGCTGTGGATATCCCATCCCTAAAATTGTTCAGGTCCAGGTTAGATGGGCTTGGGCAATCTGGTCTAGTGAAAAATGTGCCTGCATATAATCTAAGATTCTATAAATACGTTTATATTTGAGTTCTAAGTCATTAACAATATAAATTGTTTTACTGAGGCAAAACTGCAGGCAGTTTGGAAAATTGACTAAATATCACTTTTATTTTTTTCTCTGTAACTCCGTTCTCTTTTATTCAGGAATTTTTCTTTGGAGATTAATTTGGCCTTTCGTTGGACTTACATAAGCAAAAGTCTTCTTGTAAAGTGTCACTGAAATTAAAAAGTAACCAATTTACAGACATGGTCCTTCAGTGATCCTCAGTCCTCAATCCTTTTGTATTCTGTATTTATAACAAAAAATTTCAGGTAACTCTTCTAAACTTAATGATCATATTTTCTTCACTTTTTTGCAAAATGAACTAAAAGTAAAGTTCTTACGATGCAATAATTGAAGCAGCTTTTATTTTAGGGGGTTTTTGGTTTATTTTTGTCTAGTACATGATTTAGATTGGCTTGGAATTGTCCAGATTTTACTTTCAGTTGGTTCTTACCTGTTCTATTATTGATGATAGGATCACACTGTGCTCCAGACTTCACTGGAGGGGCCATGGGTGGCCACAGTTAGCAGAGAGCTGTGCAAAATCCCTGCAGAATTCTAACGCTGGGCAAACACAAGAGGTTGGGAGGAACTTTTCTGAGGTCCAAAAAGGTTACAGCTGTGGGCTTTCTTAGAACAAGTAGGTGAGTTAACCTGGCAGAGATGGAAATTAGGTTTGACCAGCAGGGCTTCTCCCCCATGAAGCTGTGTGCTGGCTGGGACAAATGACTGTTGTCCTCCAGGCGTTTTTGGATACTTCCCATAATAATAATTATTTCCATGGTTTTACCAGACACTGGAGTAAGACTGACAGCCTTGCAGTTTCTGAGGTCCTTCTTCTTGCCCTCCTTGAAAATCAGGACAATATTTTTCAGCTTCCAGTCAGCTGGGACCTCTCTGGGTTCCCAAGACTGCTCAAAAATCATTGACAGAGATTTTTCAGTGACATCAGCCAACTCTCTGAGGATTCTCAGATGAATCTCATCAGGTCCCAGAAATTTGTGGGGATCCAGGAGAAGGGTAAACTGGAAGTTGATCAATGTTGCTGTCATGGCCTTTAGCTCAGGGCTCTGAGATCCCCTTGGTCCATCATCCATCCAGAAAAACAGGCAAAGAATGGGATAAACATCTCTGCCCTGTCTATGTCCCTGTTTTGATGTGCCCATCCTCATCCTGGAAGTCTAAAATTACTCTATTTTAATTTTTTTTTTTTTTATGAGTGGGATTTTTTTTGTTTTGTTTGTTTTGGTTTGTTTTATTTTTGTTTTGTTCTGGTTTGTTTTGAGGTTTTTTGTTTGTTTTTTGGGTTTTTTTGTTGCTTTTTTTTTTTTTTTTTGTTGGTTAGTTCCTTTTTTAAAATAAATTTAGCAATTAACTTCACAAGGTGCTTTTTAAAGTATAAATTTAGGCAGGGATTCTTTATTATTACTTTTGCTGTTATCCTCAGGTAACTTTCCCATGAAATTTATATTCACTGTCACCTCCCAAGTACAGCTGGGGATATACAGTGAGGCATTCAATTTTTCTTTTAGAACACTCTGAAGAATTATTTGGTACTTTTTGTTTTTAAAGCCCATGGCCTATTAACATTAGCTGGTAAGGAAAATTTTCTAACCTCAGATGATGCCAACAGTCAAAAAAAAAATTGTTAACTACCCGTATGGTATTATGCAAAGAGACACATTTGATACCAAGGTTCTGTCCTGTTACATCCTGTGTATGGTGTTATTGATTAAAGACCATACAAATATATAAATATATAAATATATAAATATGTACATATATAAATATATAAATACATAAGAATAAATATAAATATAAATATAAATATAAATATAAATATAAATATAAATATAAATATATTGTATTTGCAAATGAGAAAATACATGCAGAATACACAGAATGGGTGTCAGAGCACAAGTACAAAAAGCTAAAAATTGAAAGTCACTGTAACTATAGATGCCTGAAAGATATTGCCTAATAAATGCAATCAATAGAATAATGACATCTGAAATAACATTCTTTCTTTTATTTTTTTTTTAATAGTGTTTAGGCTTCCAGTCATACAGCATGTTAGCAGGAAAACCAAGAGCAGATTTTAGGAATAGGAGTCACCTCATCTTCCTTAAACACATGTAACAGCTATTTCTGAACCTCCCTTTATATTCATTGTGGAGAAACAGACTTTTTAGGATTCAATCCATCAGATGTATTTAAAATGTCTATTTTAGAGTTAGAGAAATTCTGTCTTAGACTTTGTAGTCTATAGTGACTAGATTTTTACTGATTATTTCTGGAGACTGGGGTGACTCAGATAAGAGCAGGCCTCTGCATTTAATCAGATGAATTCCACCCTAAATCTTTTGACTGAAGGAACTAAAGCTTTTCTCTCTGAACCATGAAATCATTCTGAATAAGAAGATAAAACAAATCTAAGTAACTGTTGTGCATTCCAGAATAAGTTCCAACAAACATTTTCCTCTTCACTTAGTTAAGCCAAATATGCCTGCTTTACAATTCTGGAGATACCTGACACAACTGACTGTATTCTACCTACCTCTTATCCCAGAAAAGGCTCAAAATTTCAGAGTGGATCACCACATGGCTGTGTAATTTACAGTCTCATGTTATCTGATTTGCATATAAACTACCCCAATAAACCAGTGTCTAGTGAGGTAGGTCCAAAAATATCAGACATATGCATAGTTTCAGTTACTGACTTCTTATAAAAATCCCTTCAAGCAGAAAAGAGTTCCAAGGATTCTAACTTGCAATTTGTATTCCTGTTATATTTAATAACTCTTTATACAATCCATCTAGGTCAGGTTAAATGAATGCCTTGTTGCTACTTAGATGATTATGGGTTGCAATTCATTTAGCGTGCCCAACGATTCATGTTTAATTTATTGACTTTAATGTGGCACGTGAGTGACCTGTGCATGTGTAGTACTTTAAATGCATGCACACTGGCACACACAGCTCTCTGCAGTATTTTGCTTAAGTAATCAGCTAATCAATGTGTTAGAGTTTGAGATATTGTGTGACTCTTCATGCCACTGTTTAATTTAATGCTGCTTGCAGTAATGAGCCTGTCTGGGTTGACTGGCTGCCTCTCAGGAACTCTGTGGCTTTTAGGCCAGCCAGAGTTGTTCAAGATGTACCCAGTTCTATGATTTGTTACCTGGCCATCTGGCATGAGCGACTCACTTGTCTTTGTATCTCATTCTACTTTTGTGTTTGAAAACTAATTAATGAGTGCACTTTGTTTACAGCTGGAGCTATGAATCTTCCTTCAACACCTGGCAAGTCAGATGGCATTTACATCTAATACCTTTTGCAGAAACTGTCTTTATAAGGGTACCTCACTATGATTTCCTGAGTGTTTTGTAGTAGTGTTTTTTAACATGAGGAAAATGAAGAATGTTTCAGGGAAATTTGAGCTTTCTTAAAGTCCAGAAGTTTTGGCTGGCATGTATTTTTATGATGCTAACCTGTTCTGTGTTCTGTTACTGATGAAGGCAGCTAATTTCAATTCTCATCATGATACTAAATTCTTGCAAGATATCAAAAATAAAATTATTGAGGAAAGGTGCTGTTGTCCTGATGAAATCCACAGTAGTAACAATGTTTTCTACCTTAAACACATTCCTTGTGTTTCTTAAGTTTAGTACTTAAGCTGACTGTTGATATTTGTTACATCAAATGAGGGAAATTCATATGGCAGTCTAATTATCCAGTTTTTCAGACTTTTTTCTTCCCTCTCTCTGAGGCAAGAGAAAATTTTGATTTTTGCATTTGCCCTAGCCTGTGATTTTTTAGTTACATATATTTTCTTGAGTTTTAAATCATCCTCATAACACCCTAATTGACAAAAGGGACATCAATGGACTGTTTCAGATTTCTTTTGAGGTATATCAGAAAAAAAGAGACCATAAAGTCCAGAAACTTTTTATTTGCCAGATTTTGTATGTCCCATGTACGAAATATTTGGATTCTAAATGGTGAAATATAGTTCCATTATATTGTGAAATAGTTCCCAGGTAAACATCACTGCCCACTGTAGTGTCAACTGAGATCTGCTTGTTTTAATTTCCTATTAACAAGTAGACTCCAAATCCCCAAGGAGCAATGACAGTTCCAGCCACAGATTTTCACAACTTAATTATACTACATTATACCCTGTAGAGGGTCAAAAAAATGTTAAAGTAGGTGCTGACTGACTGTCAGCACGTCAGAAACTTTGAAATATCCCAGCAGAGGCATCTAGCAGAGAGATCCAAGATCAGTTTCATTTTTTAAAAAGATGCAAATTTAATGCAAGTACCTTTATTGGCCCCATAAACATTTAGAGCTTATCCTAGAGCTATCCTATCCTAGAGCTAAACTATCAAATTTGTAAGAGAAAAAATTGCTGGCACAGCAAAGTTCTGCACTGAGTGGTAGTTTATTTCCAGGATCCTTGGAACAGTTGCCTAGCAGAGGTAAAATGTCATAGTTCCACCACCGGAGCTATGATTTATGCTAACTGATATGCCAATCCTTCACTCATGTTTATATGTATTGTTATCTATTGTTTTAGAAGCATTTCAAATGCTTTACACAATCACCTAAAATTAAACTAAGCA
>PYHW01009604.1:96490-120867 GCA_013186435.1 Turdus rufiventris | reverse complement strand
AGTAGACAAATTTAGGGTAGATCAACAGTATTTCCAACCTAAATGTTTCTATGATTCTGTGATTCTCTTTTTCTCCTGCAAGACTGAGAAATATGATAGTTCTGTAGTGAATGCCACAGTGGCTTGTGCCCTCATACAGATGGCTCCATGACAATCAGGCAAGGGCTACAGTCCAGCACCTTTCCAGTAACTAACACACACAGTTGCTACCTGACCATCTGGATAAAGCCACTTGCTGTTTTGTAGATTTCCTGTAGTGTCTAGGACAAGTTCCTTAATTAATTGATATTCCATTTCACTTTTATAAAGTGAAGACAATAGTTGTAATGGTATTGGGAAATAAATACATTACAGATTTTGTATGCCTCAGCTCCTATGGTAATAGAAGCAATATAATTTCCATAGAGGATCGATTTTTGCTTTATTTTGCGAGATGATTTACAACAAATCCATGACTGAATCTGATATTTAGAAATATCTTTGAAGCATATAGTACCAGTTTTTCTGCCAGCTCTTGTAAGAATCCTGGGTAAGTCACATTCTGCCTGCATTGCAGTTAATGGAGAGTTTATTGTCCTAAATGCATCTTCTCTGGCAAAAAGGTTTCCAGTCTGAGTTTCCTAGCTGCAGCCTGCTGGTTTCAGAAATGATGTATTTCTATTGGTGGAAGACATGCTCCTCTAATTGCCTTTCTTGATATTGTCAAGATATATATTACATGTAGTTGTTAAATTGCTCAGCAACTTTTGGTAATATATATCCTGTGAGATGTCACTTTCATTTCATGCTACACAGCTTCTCTTTCTTCCTTTAACTCCACACAATAGCTCAGTTCCCTGCTCGCCTCTATGTGCTGAGGTTGTGTGATCAGAACAGTAGATGCAATCAAACCCACAATTAGACTGTGATTCACATTATGTAAAAGATTCATCATGCCAATTGATGTGAAATGACGTGCAGCCTCCAGGCAGTGATTGCACACAGCTTTTAATCTCTCCACACGGTAAAACCTGCACCTATCGTAGTTCAGCAAAGCTTATTTGTAATCATTTTTGGCCCAATGCCTTTCCATGATTTCATTATGAAGAGTATAACAATGAGGCCTTTTTCTGCTACTTCTTTTAAATGCCAGGACGTGCTGATTACTCAGTTAGCATCCTTCTTGCAGTTGAACTTTTGGGTAGAAATGCTATGAGAATAGTGGGTTTTACCATTTATGGATTAGGTGTTTTACTGAAGACAAATGAAAATTTTTTATTACTTATTCTAACATCTCTTTTTTCCTTCTTTGCCCACTGGGTCAATCACCTTGGATTTTTTATAGGCGATCAATCCAAAAGAAGGCATTTTTATAATTTCTAAAATAAACAAGGATCTTAAATGACTCTTCTAAACGTCAATTTTCAAGAAAAGTTACTCCTAACCATAGTCTACATCTCTCTGTAGTTTATTGTAGGTATGGAAAGCTAGACTCTTTGTATGGGTATGTGAAAAGCATGGCAAGGGTCATGGCAGAACTCTGACCTGAGCAGAGAGTGACCAGGGGTGTGTGTGTGCCAAAAGCAAGGTGTGAGGCAAACTGTAACTCCTCATGATGGTTACTGATTGGAATCTGTAGGGACTGCATGGACAGAGGGGTTCCAGCCTTGAAATCTAAGTAGAAGCGGATTTGTCTTTAATGCCTGTGGATGACAAGAAATACATAGATGCTAATATGCATGACTAAACTCTTTCAAAGAACTGAGTGTGACTGAGTGGCATGGCACTCATTTTTCATTTATGAATAACTTATCCGGATGAAAAGTCATTTGAGATATGCATATCAAAATAAAAAAATCAGAAATATAAATTATTATGTCTTTGCTCAATAATTGAAAACACTCATTTCCAGAACTGCAAAAAATTAGTCTTTGGCTATTTTGGCATTCACTCTGTGTCCTATTTCATTCAGCAGGAAATGCAGATGATTAAGGATCAGGCAGAAGCTGTAGTCATTGACTTCTGATAGAATATTTTGAATCTATTTGTCTTCAGAGTTCTTTTAATTAACTACTTTTTCTACACGATGAAAGAGAGCTGGAGCCAAAACCCACTGAAAACAGGAGATCAGATAAAGCTTAAACTAAAAATACTATATACTGTAGTAGGAAATCCCATTTTGCTATTCACACACATGCTGTAGCATAAAATCTGTGTTCCCCAAGCAGAGTTTTGACCCCATTAAAGATATTCTGGAGTCTTCCAGAAATTCAATAAGGACTTTGCTGTTGTTAATGTTTCTAACACTTCTGAAAACTGTTCAGTTGTGATAAGATAATGCAGATGAACTTTTCATGAGAGAAAGTTGTAGATTATTTTTCCAGATGCAAATCATGTGTTTGTATAGATCAAATATATTGCACCAAATTATGACCTCTGTCTGATGAAGATATGAATTCCATTCCACATTCTTGTGATTTGATTCCAGTTTGTGCACTACTAGTAAAGCCTATCAAGTCTTGGCTGTCAAAAGATGTCTTTACATGTAGCCACTCTGAAATTGTCTGTTCATACAGTGCATGTGTAATAAGCTAAGTAGATCAATGCAGAAAAGTCAAATCATCTCTTTCAACTTAAGGAAAATTGTTGACTTGGTTTTTAAAACCCACACCTGAAATAAGTGATCTCTATATTTTTACATTTTGTTTTATAGTCACAGAATCCCAGAACGGCTTGAGTTGGAAGAGATCTTAAAGATATCTACTTCCAACCCCCTGCCATGGGGGAGGGAGGGTATTGACTAGATTGGTTTGCCCAGGGCTCCATCCAACCTTCTTAACAAAGACAATAGACTGGCTCTTGCCTGAATTTTGACCCTTACTGACATTAGGGGGAAGGAGAGGGGAGTTGTTGAGCATGCAGAAAATTGGCTCCTCTGCCCTGGAGAGAGTTTTCTGATCCAATTCAGGAAAACACATGTTCAACTTAAATATTAGATACTAGTATTATGTCTATGAAACTGATCTGGTAACAAGCACTGATATGTTTTATTTATTTGGATAAAGAGCACAAAGAAGATGAGCAGAAAGATAAAAGGAATGATTTTGGAGAGCTTCACTAGTGTCTGGAGGGATCCTCAGAAAAAATCCCCAGTATTTCCCTGCTGCAGAATCCCTGCTTTGGCCTTGTTGATGCTGCACAGTGCCACATAAAATATCTCTATTATATCTCCTGCTGTGAGCCAACAGTAGCAGATCTTCAAAAGCTCAGTGCTGTTCCCAGGCTTACATGCTTCCTTTTCCAATTCTGGTCTTCAGTAAGGGAGGGTATAGGATAACTGCTGACACAGAGAGACTTAGGAGAGACCTCTCAATCTATGTAACATATGTGGATGTTTCACTGGGAGCATTTAAATAGCCAAAATCTATCCCAAAGGCCATGTGCAAGGAAACATTCAGCTGCCCGTTCCATTTTGATCAATGTGATTTTTCCTCTAAATAGCTTTACATTCATTATCATAGAAGCATATGTCGATGGTAACAGTGTTGAGGGTATGTGCCAAGCCTCCTCTGTTGCTCCTAATGAAATTCTGGAACTCTGGATATGTTCAGGTGTTTCCAGCTAAGACTGCAGATGCTGCTTTTGCTCTTCTCACCAGGCAATAAGCATGTTCAATTATACTTATCACTAGCTAGAATCTTTATGCTCCTGTAATTTATTTCTTAAAACAAGCCTACAGGCGGAAATTGAGATTAGAGAGTAATTTCTCAGATGTGAACATGTAATATCAATTATTACATTCCCATCTCTACCTACCCATAATTTGTCTTTTCTCCTCTCTGTTGATTCATAGTGTTGCACTATCACTTTGCAAGGGTCTATCTCTAGATGCATACCATTACCAAGAGATGAATTTCAATTTACATTCCTTCAGGAAGAATTTAGAGATGCACATTTAGAAATTTAATCTTACCTTCAGAAGTGCCGTGATTCCCTATGGGCCTGTGTAGCAGAAGAATGTCTTCAGACGCGTGGTGTAACACCATAGGATACTTCACCAAGCTTTGCCTCCAACCCTAGCAGCTCTAGTGCTGGTGAAGTCACTGCGGCACTTCAAAGAGCATCATCTGGTGTCATGGCAATCCCTGGAGAGTCACTTGTAGCTGACTCCAAGCATCACCTTAGAAACCAAGAGTGTCTTAGTGAGACTTGTTGAACATGGAGCATGATCTCCAGCAGCAGGAGTTTCAGGATTTATGCCATGGCTCTGTGTGCACCAGCAGGCTCTATTCCTCACAGTTTAGCTCACAAGATACTTTAAATTCTTCTCATGTGCTTGGGTCAGGCTGTCATGAAATGAGCTGTGTGAGAAAAATCTGTAAGGCTCTCACCTGGGATCTTCACCCATGCAGCATCTGCCCTTGGATCAGGAGCTGCATTTAAGCTCAGGCTTAGTCCTAGCCTAGCCTGGGTTATGGTTGTGCCTGACTGCTGATCCTGATCTGTGCTGATTTGCCTCATCTTAGCCAAGACCTTTCTCCTCCTAATGAGGATGTAGACCTTTCTCATCCCATAGGACTTGTCTCGAGATCACTGGACTGGTTGATGATGCTGATTATCATCAGAGCTGCTGCTCTTCCTCGAGTCTTGTGTATATTTTGTAATTTTAGATAATCTAGGTCTTTTAGCCTTTCCCATGCAGAACTCTTCCTTATTTTGCCTTGACCCATTTAAATAACTTGGAGGTTTAGGTGGACACTATAAAATACATAACTGATGAACACATCAGTGGTTTAGAAATTCCTTGTGCTCACACTAGCTCATTCC
Source organism: Turdus rufiventris (assembly GCA_013186435.1). Classification (NCBI taxonomy): domain Eukaryota; kingdom Metazoa; phylum Chordata; class Aves; order Passeriformes; family Turdidae; genus Turdus; species Turdus rufiventris. The sequence goes on along the minus strand of PYHW01009604.1, from coordinate 116,061 downwards.
CCTGTCATCCCTTGTTGATAGAAGGCATTTCCACCTCTAAAACTCTGAAATTTACCACAATGGCATGAAAGAAACACCATGAAGCAGCTGTTGCCCAAATTTCCCCTTTATAGTTCTTCTTTTGAACAGGGAAAAATAGTATTTTCATGTGTTTAATTGTGTCAGAAAATACTGATTCATCACAATATGCTTGTGATTAACAGTTTTGCTGATTCTCTTCACTACCAGCCTTTAAAAGAAAGTACTCGTTTCTGATTTCAAATAACATTATAAATGGAAAAAAAGCCAAAAAAATACCACAGTATGACAGCAAGTAAAGCACAAATTAAAAAAATAGCAGTAAAAGAAGAAAAAATGAAAGACATTAAGGAAAATTAATGAAAAAAATGAAGGAAATTCTAATTGCAATTCTAATTGCTTGCTTGAGGCAACTTTAGTAGTGCTGCAAACCATGCCAGAGCCTTGTTAGCATAAAATAGCTTCATAGAAATTCATTTCCTAACAGCTGCACCCAGCTGAGATGCAGTAATCCTTATAGGTGTTATATGTGAAAGTTCAATATTCTGCATCTTAAGGCTGAAATATTTAGATTTTTTCAGAGTTTTTTGCCTGTGTTAAAATATTTCTCCCAAATTAGTCTACTCCTTCCTTCAGTGAGATGAAATTCTGTAAACAGAAAATAGGAGATTTTTTAAAAAATATATTTATTCTATATGTGGAAAGAAAAAACAACTCAAACAAATAAAAACTGACTAAAAAAATCTTCAAGAAAGACAAAAACCTAAGCTTATATAAGAAATTATTATTTCTTTATATTTTCCTTCAGCTGGAATGAGACAAATTGGTCTACCATCTTATGGTTTTAATAACATGAAATGAAGTGAGAGAATATTAGCTTTGTTTTGTCAAAGAGTTAGTATTATGCATCGCCCATACTTGTTTTTCTAAGATAAAGTAGGTCATAAATATATTTCTCTCGTGCTAATGCAACTTCTGAGTGTGAGGAGTGAATGCAAGTTAGAGGGAGGTGTTTGGAGAGAAGGATTCCCTTTGAATTGTGGGCAGGACATGACAAATCTGTCTGTGCTTTCCGCTGTTCTGAACAGTGTCTGAGCAATGAAATACACTGCAGCATTTGAGAACAGTGTGTAACAATCTGATTGCTGGAGTTGCAAACTGGTTGTTCTGCAGACCCACAAGGGTTAAAAAACCCAAGCAAGCAAACAGAATCCAAATATATTTGTTATGAACAACACAACGTGTCAAACATTGGTTGTGTGTCTCTCTCCCTTTCCTCATTTTCTTATCCCACACTGATCTGTATTTCATTTGCTCCTCTTCTGCTTCAAATTTAGCCATCTTACAGTCTTTATATTTAATTTTATTAATTTCTAATGTTGGTTTTAAATTTGACCATATGGTTTATATGACCAAATTTTGAAACTAAATCCAGAGCAATGTTCATTTGATGTCCATATTCACCTGCTCACTATAGGCCTATATTTGGATATAATTGTGTGTTTTTAACAAGTGATAATTTCTACTGTATGTACACAAACTACCTGTGTGAGCTGTGCATAAATAACTAATCAACTGTGCAGAAAGCTCAGAGTACACTGTAGACACCTTCCCTGAGTCCAGTCTGTGAAAGGAGTGAGAGGGATTTCCTTTCTTAAAAATAAATAGTATTTTCCCCTCAAAATGCTATTACAGTAATTTCACGACTATAAGGCGCATTGGACTATAAGGCACAATTTTTTTTTGCTGCGAGGATCTGCGCGCAGCAAAGTAACGAATTAGTAACGGCATCCCGTGATTGTGGAGTTTACTGGCAGGTGCTCAATTTGCAAACATTTTTCACGGATCGGCGTAGCTTTTAAATGCAGGTGCCCTCCCTGTGTCTGGACCCCGGCACTCCCGCCTGCCCCCAGGGCCGGCTGGCATGGTTCGGCTCCTGCAGCTCCTGTGGCTGCTGTGCCTTGCGGCTTGCACTTCTGGGTTGGCAAATTTCCAAACTTTGTCCCTATATAAGTTGTACCGGATTATAAGGCGCACTTCCGTGTTTCAATCAAAATTTTAGTCAAAAGTGTGTGCCTTATATCCATGAAATTACTGTACATATTTGTTATGTGTATGGCTAGAGTTAACCTTTAAGGGATAGAGATCTTTTGACGCTTGCTTTAAAGACTGTGGCTTCTGGAGAACTTTGTGTCTTTCAGCTCAGCTGTCTGTGCTGCCAGATCTGCTGCAGGTTGTGTCCCTGTGAGGGCTGGAGCAGGAGGATGTCTGTGCCCCCAGGACCCTCTGGCATTGCGCATGGAGCCTTGGCCAAGCTGGCAGTGAACAAAGACTTTGGAGCAGCTGGAGCAGGTGCAGCTCAGACTATTTTTTTTCTTCTGACAACCCTGCAATTAGGGCAGTGTCCTCCAGGACAGCTTTGGAACAGTCACAGGCAGTGCTTTCTTAAACTGTTGCAACAAGAGTCACTAGAGTTCATCTTGCATGGTATTAAATATTAATTATATACATATACATACAGAGATATTTGCACAGAGCTAATTCATCCCTTGGGTAATGCTGTGTGTTTAAAAGACCAAGAAGCAGTCTTGATTTTCTGTTTCTGGTAAATCAGCATCTTCATTCTTGCACAGATATTTTTTGTGTTTTAAAAGAATTAAGCATTGTTTATTATAGCACTTAAAAAGAAATTAATTTATATATCCATTTCCATGAAAGAATTGAGATTTTGAAGTCATCCCAGTTACATGTATAATATATAAAATTACATATATAAAATATAAAATAAAATATACAAAATAAAAATAACCATAATATGCAACAACTATAAACAATATTATATATTATATAATATAAAATATATTTCTGTATATTATATATTATATATTATATATTATATATTATATATTATATAATATTTATTTTATATTTTATATTTTATATTTTATATTTTATATTTTATATTTTATATTTTATTTTATATTATATAATGTAATACTATATATATTATCTATTATCTATTATAATCTATTTTCTATTATATATTATATATAATATATATACAAACTTATACATAAGTTTATTTATACATTTCTATTTCTATTTCTATTTCTATTTCTATTTCTATTTCTATTTCTATTTCTATATAAAACTTCTGTGAATAATTCAGGCAGATACCTCAAAGAAATGAGTCCACCCATGGCTAAATATTGTGTATAACAGTAAGTGTTTCTCTGTGTCTGCCTGACATGTGTATGGGTGCTTTTAGTGGAAAAAAACCCTGAATTTTGATAATATAAGCAGTATCTAGAGAGAATATTATTATGACCCACTGGTGCCTTTATCTGTTTTATTCTATCTTCAAAGCAATTCTTTTCAGAAAAATTGAGTTCATTTAATTATGTTAATAAAATATTTTCATACTAGTATCCATACTGCACAATTTTAAAAGGAATAGTATCTCTTCAATGTCATGAAAAATAAGTAAATGTTTTATAAATAAGAGAAGATAAAGATATTATTTTATTTTTCTGGTTCAATAAGAATTGTACCAAATAATTAAAAATATTATAGTATCATATTTGATATTTAATTGCTGTCTTCTGCATAGCACAGGCATTACTGCAATGCTTTCTCACCACTTTTGTCTATTTGAAGAGCTGAAATAGAACAATTATATATATATATTAATGTTTCATCATTAAATGATACTATGCAACATTAAAACCGCTTTTGATTGAACCACTTGCTTTTCATTAATGAGTAGTTTCATTTTTTCCCCATTATTTTGTATTTTAATTTGAATATTTTATGTAGTTTTTAAAATTCTTTGAGTAAATGAGAGGCTGATAAAACTGATAACACTACTACTGGGTCTTGACAGTGCTCTTCTGGTTCTGTTCCACCCTTCAAGTGCTCTGGCTATGCCAGTCCTGGTTCTCCCTTTCTGACCATTTCTGATTGCTTGGACGGATCTCCTGCAAGAAATCAATATACAGGTAAAGTACTCATATGCATTTAGCTATTACAGTGCCAATTTTTATTTCAGTTTCTAATGCTGTGTTATGATGTGTCCACAAGTGAAGGCTTTATAGGATTTCTGAACTCTGAGACTCCCCTGTGCAGTGGTGTGGGGTTAGAGTTAGTTGTTTTCCCTAAATAAGATTCCCTAGAAAGCAACTGTTTGGCGCATGAAGATTTTTTAACAGTATTGTCACACAAAGAGGAATTTCCTTCTCCGGTATGTCCTTCCTGACATTCCCATTTAATCAACTCTTTATTGACCCTGAATAAGTAAAACTGTGAATGCCTCTTGTGGGTTTTCCTCACTTGGAATGGATGAGCCTGTGTGGTGCTGTGTTTTGCTATGTGATTGTAGCAATCCACATCTCTCCAAATACTTAATTCCATGACAGAGACATTCGCTTGGTAAATACCATTCTAGTGCCCAAAATTCCATTGGAAAACTGTGATTCCATAGTATCGGTCCACAAAAGGACAAATTTAGAAGTGCACAATTAGAGATTAACCACTGAAACAGAATGAAATACAACAGGCAAATCAAAGAGTGAGTCTGAATGCAAAATCTGTGTAGTTTGAGAAATAAGGATTGAAGAAGGAAGGCAAAGAAAAGACAAAGGATTGCAGTTTAATCTAATCTTTCTAGAAGGATGTTCATGGTCCTCTGTCAGTCACAGGCCCAATAAAAGTAACTGGATTTTGGCCTGAATACTTGATTTTTTGGAAGTTCAAAGAATCAATTATCACCATTGCTAATGCTTTTAAATGTTGTTTTTTTTCTCCTTCAAAACATTTCTTTTTTCCAGAATCATTCATTTAATGAACTGCTTGGTGTTCAAACATCAGATTGCAATAAACTTTGCTTTACTTGCAAGGCTGGTTCTCAGACTCTGATACCACTTTCCACTTGTTCATGATAAAAAGACATGGTCAGGACAGCGAAAGTAAAGATTCTAAACTATGTAGTTGCTCAAACAGAGCAAGTTATTTTGAAAAATAATAATTTTAGAATTTTTTTCTTAGCCTGGCCCATCTCTCCTTTCTCTTCATTTCCCTTTAACAGAGCTTTGTGACCTAGGAGCATGGAATAAATTAAATCGTTGGTTATTTTTCAACCAAGAAATTGAAGTTTATACTAGGTGTGAAGTGAAGGACTTATCAAGCCTACCTCATTGTTACTAAGGGTAGGATAATGTAATCTCAAATTAAAAGAATTTAAAACTAGTAACCCTACTCCTAGTAATGCTGGGCATCTCTTGAGCAAAACAACTTTTATTGTGTTTTCTGTTTGACTGCATACTCAACAAGGTTGCACTAGATAGAATAACACAAAGTGAGTACTCCTGGTGAAATTTCTCTGACAAATCTGATCATAATCCCACATCTTTCAAGCGGCAATTTGGCCCCAGATTCTAAGCGATACAAGGTGTTGCAGCTTCCACCTCTAGCAGAAAGTGACAGTGTCCTTAAAATTGGAATGGCTTAGTAGTTCACTGGTCTTATTATAGTTCCTGGTGGTGTGCCACCTTGGTGTATTTTTGGTTATGCATCCATTATGTGCTACCTATAAAGAAACATTTTTCACCCAATAGCTGAATAATCAGGAAAAAAATGTGAATAGTGAAGATTTTCTTAAGCTTTCATTGCAATAAGGGAAAGCAGACAGTGGGGTTGCAGCACTTTGACACTCTTCCCAAGAAGTAATTTTATCTAGTTCTTGTTTTTCACAAACTATTGTGATTGGATAAATTCCAGAGAGAAGGAATTTTTTTTTTCTCCTTTTTTTCCCCTCTTCACTAGACAGATACATCAACACACAGTAGGAGGGCTGACTCATCTCTCCTGATAATAGCATGCAGGATAATTTTGCCATGTGACTCACTTTCTTCTTTGACTCTAAAAGACGTTTGGAAAAAGAGTGGCATTAATTTAAATAGATTTTCCATAAACAGGATTTACTAAAAAAATAAAATCCTTGCTTTTATCTCATCTTAAAAAAGTACAGGAAAGAAAAAGCCTACTATGATGCTCTAGCTCTTTATAATGTTACTGAAGAATGAAAATATTCTCTTAGTGAGTAAATGGAACATACTTGTGGAAATGTGTTTGCAGTGAAGAATTTTTACCTCTGTGCACATCACTGATTTCTTAGTCTGTCATGGAAAAATAATTCTTTTTGTTACCTGCTGCACTTTTCTAGCTAGACCCTCATCTAACCTCGACCAGGTCATGGCCTAGGATGAATTGATAAGACATTCTTCATTTAGGATTAAATAACGGGACTGACAGAGCCTAGAGGGGCTTGCAGTCCTAACAGAGAGTTTGTCAGGACTCTTAGGGAAGAAAAACAATATGACTTGGTTTACTTTCTATGTAGTGGATTTTAAACCAGTGAAAGCTTGATTCTTCCTTCTACCACTGGTTTTGAACAGCACCAACATTCTGAGAACTTTTTGTGATCCAATTTTCTACCAATTATTTCAATGGAATTTCACTGTTAGCTGTAAATAATAATTTCCTCCCTCTTCCCTTTTTCACTGACTGTGACAGTACCTGAGTTTATTTTCCAAGACTTCTTTTGATTTCCATGAATGTTTTTGGTAACACAGAGATAATTGTGTGCTGCGGTTTAGTCTAAATTTTCAAATGTGGGTAAGAAAAAAAAGGGATCCATGTTGGAGGGTACCTTCTCTTCCAAATTCTAGACAACTGTGTTTTAAAAATACGTGTTTTTTAATGAATTCTTCATTGCATGTCCTTGTTATAGCAAATGGCATTTCATGTTTCATTGTGACAGAGGTGACTTGTGAGAGCATCCAATCTAAACTTCTTGACTGAGAATTTTCTCAGATCTCAGGAGATAAAAAAGTCACTTGTTAGTTGGATAGCTAAAGCTGATCCTTTTCTTCACATAGAGAATTAATCATCTTTTGTCTTCTGAGATATAAAAGTTGAAGTGTTATGTGACTGTTTTTCCAAGACAGTTTTAATTGGCATTTATGGTAGGAATTTGAGGGTGTCAGTTATAGAAGCATACCAATACCAAGAGCTAGGGGAATACATTATAATAGTATCTATTAATTTTGATTTTTACATGCTGCACACTAAATTAACTTTTTAAGGGATATATTATAAAATGTGGCATTCATTTTAGAAGCATCATACCTGTTAATCAATGTCATAAAACTCAATTCTCTTCTGTAAATGTCTATGAACAGTTTTCTTTTAACAAGCAGCCTTAAAACTATTTGTGCCCTTATCAATTATTTAGATTGTAATTTCAATATATGGCAATGAAACTGTTCTCTAGCAATCTGTGAAATTAGGAGAGTGTTTTTCCTGGTGGACTTTTCAGTAGAGTGATGTAAATCCTGTTGAGCTCATTAGGAATACTTCCTTTATTCTTACTCAGGGTAGAACTGCAACATGAAAGAATGTACTATTAGAGAAGGAATTATCTGTATAACTTGTTTGTCATAAACTGTAAGATTAATTTCAATGATTCTCATGATTTTATGAAAAAAAATTATAACCTTGCCACAGATATCTTTTGAGACCTTAAACAAATCATTCCCACTGCTTACTTTATTTCTCTGTCTGTAAAATGGAGAAAGTGTTTCCTTTGTCCCAGATTTGCACCATCATGTTCATCAGTGCTTCATATTCTTCATGATGAGTTTGTACAGGTCCTAGAGCAATGGATGTTTTTTGGTAACTGTGGCTCTGACACACATTCATAATTGAAATATATAAGAGAAGCAGCAGGCCTGCTCTGTAGCCTAGATGGCATTTCAGTAGAGTGACTCCTTTTCTTACATGCCTATGATATAACTGAAAATGATGAGCCTTTCCAAATACTTATAGCTTTCAGTAGGCTAGCTCTGCTAAGGTCTTTGCAAGTCCTTCCACAGACAATAGATCTCCTTCATTTAATTTTCCAGACATGTATATTCTATGGTGATGAACTCATAACCAAGATTAAATGACTTGAGCTAGACTGAATAGAGTCACAGTTCTACCCTCTTTAGGAACTCCAGAGCTCCCAGGATTTCTGTATGCTCAGTTTTCATTAATTCTAATATAGTAGTTCCTGTTAATGTAGTTTTGCTGACCACTTCCAAAAGAACTTGATCACTCACCTATTTCTTTATTTTATGTCACAGTATTTTTCATGGCACTGTACTTGATAACATAAAGTAAATCTTTAGTGCCTTTTTCTGCTGACCTGCAAATGGATTAGGTGAGCATGTAGAATGTATATCATGATTGATCTTTCCTCTCATAGATCTTGCAGTGTAATTTTTACAATATAAACATGGAGGTGAAAGTATGCTGATGGGTAATTCTCTGTTAGGGTGAATTTAGCAATGTGTTTTGTCTGTTCTCACAGCTCACTCCTTTGCTAGAGCCTGACAACTGCCCTCTCCTCTACTCAGGCACAGGCTTCCCCCTCTTGCTTTGCACCATTCCTGGTTTTGTCAGGTTCCTGGAGAAGCTGAGTCTCCTCCCTAAGCCAGCAGAAAACCAACATATAGAAAGTTAAAAATATTTTTTTGGGGTATCTGCTGACTGAGGAAGCAGCCAAATTATTGTACTAAAGAGTGGTGAGCTACTAGACCGCCTCAATAATACACTGAATATCTTTAGAAAATCCTGACCTAAAATTTCTTCATTATTTTTCAGGCAAGAATAGGAGGGACATCCTGGCCCACAGTATGGAGTTATGACTGAAAACTAAAAGCATTGTTTTCAGTTTACTTGAAGTCTCATCCTAAAATCTTACAACTGAAGGTATGAAATTCATTCTTTCAATTATAGTGATTGTCCCCTATCAAGCTGGAATATGTAAATGTAAGTAAAATGCATATTTTTCTACTTTCTCTCAGTTTCTTGTGGGTAACGAGATTTGCATTTATCAATGTAACAACTTTAACAGTTATTTTTGGATCAGATATGAGCTCAAATAAAAGGAAATTATTTCCTTCACTCTAGCAATATGTTTAGCAATGTGTTTAAAGTTTCTGTTGCATTTAAGAGTGTAGTGATATTTATTCATTTGTCTGCGATGTTTTCCAAGAAAAAAAAATTACAACAGTTTGAATGCTTTTTAGAAATAGTGTCTATCCACCACAGTCAAATAAAAGTAATGCATTGACTGTTCATCTTAAAAAAATCTTTGCTAGACACTGAAATGGAGTTTTGGTCAGAGTTCAAAAATATTCACCCTTCTAATCTTGCTGTGTAAAACACCTTTGCAGTGACCTGCCAATTAGTAATGAAAGCTGAAGTGAGTTATGAGTTAGTGACAAGAAAAAAAGAAACGAGGTCAAGTTTTCTCTGATATTTTAAATCTTAAAAGGAGTACTAATTGTTGAAGCTAATTGTCTGATTATTTCAGTTTGCATTTTACTAAAAATCGCTTGACATTCTGCAATTTTGATCAGGCATGTTAGTGATTCATCTGAACAAACAAATAGGATGAATACTGACAGGTATACCACATATTTTATAATTCTTATGAAACAGAAATAAATATAGGTGTATTATAAAATGAAAAGAGTAAAATTCTATCTTTGGAAAGGACTCTCCCTGATTAACTGGTAGAACTCATATTGTGTTTTGTTTGTTTTATTGAGGAAGCCAAATCTAAATAAGAGGCTATTCTATTGATTAAAATGTGTGTATAAAACTCCTAATTTTCTAAAGAATGACTTTATTTATCTATTTTATTTATAACAAGGTACAAAAGGTTGCCAAATATGTCTTTTCTATCTTTATACTTAGGCAAACAAATGTTATGGAGGAGTTGTAATGCTTCCAATTTCCATCAGAGGGTACTGTAAACATGGCTAAACTTACTTTTTTGTCTTCATCTCCAAAGAAGTGGATGTTTCTTTCTGTGTGGAATTTCCAGATGACATTCAGTGCTTATAAATTCTGTGTACCATTACATATATTTGCCTTGCTGAAAACATAAGTGGATTACGCAGTCTCATTAAAGACATTTGAAAACAAGTTTAACTAATGTTCCATTTTTCTTGTAAACATTCACTGGATATTCCCTTTTAAAGAGGAGCCGTGCTCTGAAACTTCTGTGTATAAAATGTAAACGTGCAAGAAGGTAAAAAAACGTTCCTTACGTAACCAACATCTTACACCTCTTGGCAGTCAAAATACACTTTCGCTACCAGCGGGTAGAGAAAGAAATCCTGTCAGCAGAGACAGAGCTTGAGAACCCGGAGTGGTGCTCGAGGTGTCCCGTGCACACAGGTTTTACAGCAAGGCAGCAGTGCCTGGCTGCTCACGAGGCTCACACCCTCTGGGACGGAGCCACCAGCCCCTGGCTGCTACCCCTGTGCCAGCACCACGTTCATCCATGGGGAAGGGGCTCTGGTGGCTTCCCAGGGTTTTGGGGGTCAATCACCTGGAGTGCCCATCTTTGTTTTATTTTCACATTGTTTTCCCAGTTCTTGTGACTCCTTGAGGCCAGGTGCTTCTCCACGTGGACAGTGGCTGTTTGTACACCAGAGGCATTTATTAGTGTGCCACAAGGACATTTAATATTTAATACTTCTTTCTTCATTGACAAACTCAGTTCTGTATACACTTTGTCAGTCAGGCACAAAGGAGCAGTGGTAACGAATAGCCACAAGTAAGAAGTTGGGATGTGGCCACCAGTGAGCAGTCCATGGGGAAAAGGGTGTTGGCAGGGTGTGGGGGCAGCCAGCAGCAGGGCAGGGTGTGGGGGCAGCCCAAGGCACTGGGCATCTCCTCTGGGCCAGGGCCAGGCCAGCCCCAGCTGGGACATCATCCTGCAGGGTCAGCTTCCAGGCAGGGCAGGGCTGTGGGGAGATGGAGACCAGGGCAGGGCTGTGGGGAGATGGAGACCAGCGACAGGGACTGATCCCTGGGGGCTGGAATGGGCTGTGGGTCAGGACAGGATGGGGGAGGCCCTTGAGGAAGAGCATTTGAGATGTTCAATGCAGTTACAAGATCATCTCCAGCCTTCATGCTCTTATCCATGGGCAGCACTGTCTGCTCAGGCTGGGTTCTGTTGGCAGCTTGCAGACAGGCAGGTGTTCAGCAGTAAATTAAATACAATTTTAAAGCCCAAGATTAGAACAAATAGCTACATGGGTATTTACATGGTAACTGTTCAGTTTGGTTTGTTAGAACTGTCAATAAGAAAATGTTTACTTTTCATCAGAAGAACCTGGGTGTAGTAGTCCGTCCATGTCTTCACAATTTTGTGACAAAACTGGTACTATTTGTTCCACAGATCTTATTTGTTGTTTCATGATGAACACAAAATGAGCATAAACTCTGGGTTTATGTGGCCCCGCAAGCTGGACAGAAAGAGTCTTCTGTTCATGTTTGGCTGAAATAAATCTTCACCCAGATGTGATTCTGCATCAAAAAACCCCCTAGGATTAAAAAACATTGTCTGCATATCAAATCTTCATATTGCAACAGAAATATTCTGATAACATTGTGCTTTCCTAGTAGAAGCATAGAATCAGAGGTTCATAAAATATACTGGGTTTGAAGGGACTCTTCAGAGTCATTGAGTCCAACTCCTGGCCCTGTGCAGGACACCCCAAGAACTACAGCACTGCAGTGGGACCATTTATAGGGTAAGATGTTACTTGGCTTATGGAAAGTGAAATTGGCACATAGAAATCCAACTGTATTTGCATGGGTCATGAAATACCAAAAACTTCTTGGATAGGTTATGGAAAATATATTTGATCAGACAAGATAATAGCAGCAGAAAGTAGTGCTTGAATGTTTAGAATCATACATTCAGTTCATGTACAATACATATAGTTCATATACAATTGCCCCAAAAATGTTCTGATACCTGTTTTAAGCAAAGCTAAATCATACATTACATCTCTACAGTGATAAAGGGAGTTTATTTTAGAACCCATTTTCCTGCACATACAACCACCATGAATTTGGGAGAGGGGCTCTGAAGTCCTTTATTCCCATATGCCTCCCTCCTGTATACCTGAGCGCTGAAATAGAGGAGAGCCTGCTTGCACACCCCAATTTTGCACCATTTTCTCAACAAAGTATCCCTCCCCTATATTTTGGAATTCCACACACATATTTCTTCTAAACCAGCTGTCTTATTGTATTATTTGTTATCACTCATTTGGGGTTTTTTATCGCTGTTGTTTTTAATTTTCCTTAGCTACACAAAATTTCATTTTGCCTGGGTTTTCTTGAAGTGGTGTGGTTCACTCGTTGACTATGGAGCTTCTTTCTGACATGCAGCTCAAACCTCTCCAAAATGTCCAGAGCTCATTTTATTTCTATTCAGATTTTAGGATAATTAAGAGAAATAGTCACATCTGGACTGTATCTTTATTTACATAGTGTGTAGTTGCTATCATCTTTGGATAGAATGCATTGCCTGTTTCCCTCTAGGAAGTGAACCTTACATGACCTTTGGTTTTCCCTTTGGTATCATAACACTCAGGTGGATGCATTCCATCCAAAAAGCAATAAAAATGTTTGTTTCCATCCCGTGCTACAAATCACACCAGACTGATTTTGCATAAAACCATGACATTACAGAATAGGTGAGGCTGGCAGCATCCTTAGGAGTTTGTCTAGTCCAGTGCCCCAGCTCAAGGCAAGGTCAGTGAGAGCAGATTGCTCAGGACCTTGTCTGGATAGGTTTTAAATGTCTCTAAGGTTGAAGAACATCTCTGAGAATCTGGCTTCAGAACTCAATCATGCTTCGAATAAAAAAAAAGCTTTTCTTGTGTTTAAATGTAGTTTCCTGCCTTTCAGGAAATACACCTAGAGGTAGAAATCTTAAGGAGTATCTGAACAAATCTAGGCTGGTTTACTGACTGGAAAAATTGCACTACCCCTTTGTATTGCCACTTTACTCTTACATATTTCTCTCATAAATTTTATGAAGAAACATTAAAGCCAGTGCATTAATTGATATGCAATATCAATTTGCATTAATACAAAAATGAGTCATTCAGTGGTAGCTGGAATTGTATAGATTGCTTAATATGAAGATTTTTTAATTATCTGTTTTTTTGTAATAGTTTATGTGTTAATTCCTTAGATTAATTTTTTAAGACAATGCACACACAGGACTAAGAAATTCTCTAAGATACAACTGATCTCTGTAGTACTTTAGCCCTTTTTAATGTTTTCCTTCTCTGGACTTGACCACAATAACTCAAACAATGTGGGACATAAATTGCTGCTGACTTATGGACTGCTTTCATATATTTTATTTAATTATAGAACTGTTAAAATATTAGTTTAAATCTCAAATGCTGACTTCTTTCTATAACAAAATATCCTGAAATAGTTAAAATAGTTAAATCCTAAAATTGTGCCTATGGCTGTGATACAGGTTAAAAGCCCTAAAAAGCAGGTAACATATCTAAAAAAAATTCACTTTCAATGTCATTTAGATGTGTATCAAACTATTATATATACAAATAAAATTATGTGTATGTGTATATATGCAATTTTGTAAATGTAAATATGTGCAATGTTATTCATTTTTAAAAAATGTAGGTAGAACTATTTGCTTTATTGAACCCATTTTGGAGAATGACTAAATGTAAGTAAAGTCAGAATCTGGTTAATTTGACAAAAAGAACAAAATAGAACAAAGTCTGACTATATTTGCTTAGTTTAGATTTTTTAAATTTAGAGAGACAGAAAAAAAGTGTTATAAAATCTGCCAAAATCTCGATATGTGAACATTAGAGGCATTGACACTGAATGTCTTTCTAACCTTCATATCTGAGTGTACTGAACTTAGCAGAGTACAGAATTCTCTTTGCTGTACATTCTGTATATGTAAATAACAAAACTCTCATTGTACTCAGTGGTACAGGATTAGTCTCTTTTCATTTTTTTTTATTTTACTGGGGCAGAGGCTTTTTCCTTACTATTATTGTATCATCTTATAAATATAGCAGTGTTATTGAAAGCCTGAAGCTTCACGCCACTGCTTTGCTCATCTTCTTAAATTCAGTACCACATGGCAGATTTCTGTGGAGCCTTATCTCTCAAGCCAAAAAGAAAAGCATGATCACAATAGTCAGCTTGGCTTTTCTTCTCATCTCTGTATGCACTTCAGTGCAGGAGAAGTTCAGACACCACAGAGCTTCAAATGGTTTCTTTCAAAGGCATTAAGAAAGGGAAACAAATATTGAGCTCTTACAAAGACATTTTTAACCAGTGCATCTTTATTAGGCTTACTTTATTCTACCCAGCATATTCAAAGACATCTGATTAAACTGTCCCAAATAAAAAAGACAAAGCTTGCTTCAGTCTGTGCACTGCAGATAAATAATTTTGTGGGAGATTTCTATCATATCTCAGACTCTGCATTGGAGACTTGGTGAGACATTTCAAACAGAGTTTGCACATCGCCAAATACAGTCCTGTTCACAATATGCTAAAATGTTATATCTGGCTAATTGGAGATAGAAAAGATTGTTTCTAATCACTGCATGACATTCTTTGCAATTCTTATAGATATACAGACATATTCCCTGCTTCACATGTATTTCCAGTGAAAGTACTAAGAAAAGTAACACGAATAAGAGTGGGCCAATACAGCAGCAGAGATTGTGGTACAGCACAGCACACAGTGACCTTCCTGTGACCTTTGTTTGAATATCCCACTTTAATCTTCACATTCTCTAATATTTTAGTTGTGTAATAACTTACTTTTATTTGTGGTAGCCAATATTTTTGGAAGGGACTATTTGAAAGGCAAAAAGAAATAATGAATAGCATTGTATTCATTAAGGTGAAGACAGAAAGAGGACTCAGGTCTTTTAAACTGACTTATCTGTAAGTTTTCTTGAGAGGAACACAACACTGTATCTTTAGCTTCGTGGGGGTTTTTTGGTTTTTTTGGTTGGTTTTTTTGTTTGTTTTTGTTTTTTCAAAACAAGAAAAGTTGATTCTTATTGAGTTAGGGAATTTAACTTTTTTTTTTTCTTTGGGGCAGTATGAAAACCACTAGGCCAAATAACTTTTTGTTTCTTCATCTGCATCTTTTCATTTAAACTACTAACTATTGAACTGTGTTATATTCCAACCAACAGTGCTGTTACTGTCGATCTCTGATCTTCCTTTTCCTCTATTCATCAAGTTCATATTTTTTCAAGCTCATCTACAAGATAGATAATTTAGCTTTAGTTTCATGCCAGCCAGTATTGCCACCATCATGCTCTTCTGCTTGGAGATCAAGACTTGGAGGAAGTTGCAAGAGGAGATTGCAACACTACATCTATGAGAAAGAAAGAAAACTTATTGGAATCTCCATTGAAATACAAAATTATTCTTTTGATAATATGTTTCCCGTATTGAAATGAAATATGTGATGAAACCTTTGCTACTGAGTTTGGGAAACATCCACTTACCTTAATGACACGGACACTTTGTGTATACAAAAATATCAATCAGTGCCCTACCTGAATTTGCAATTAAGAGCTTTGTCCAGCAAAACTCACTTACTAATAAGTATATTAAAAAAAAGTCAATTATTTAATTTCTTCCTATGAGTCCTCTTTTATGTATCTTTACATTCTAAGCATTGTCTATTCTTCCTGCTGTTTACACCAATGATTACTGACAAAAGTAATGGCTACTTACCTGTTTCATGCTCATTAATCACATCATTTGGCCAGCTCTCTTTTGAGTGTCTCTGCATGAATATAAATAACATCGTGCCTCTCACCAAGAACTTGTGACCAGCAGCACAGCCTGTGCAAAATTAACTCCCTCATTTATGATATTTCCATTTCATTCTTTTGTTAATAGACCAAAACACTTTCCAAAAATGTTACCACCCACTGCTGTCTGCTCTGGAGGAGAGGAAAAGTGAATACCAGTGAAGGGAATATTATTTTGAAGATGATGTCTTCACTGAAAAATAATTGCTTTAAAATGTAGTGAGCAGATCCCAAATCCCCAACCTACTTCAGCTCTTTCCCAGTGAGAATTTGCTCTGGCTGCCACCAGCCAGTACCTCAGGAGCAAGCCCAGCACCATTTGTGGCTGGTTCCAGCTCACCCAGGCTGTTGTTATCAGGCTCTTATTCCTTGTATACATGCAAATGCCTCTTTAGCTGGAGGTGCTCACATTTTTCCAACCCTTTCATTCTGTCTCTAGGAGACAGACAATAAAGTTAATTAAAGTAGGTTTTATTGCACATTTGGGTAAGTGATGAGACTTTGCAGCTCTGGATCAGCAGTCTCTGATTTCATATTTGCATGAGGCTAATAAAGACAACAAGACATTTGATATAATACCCTCTGCAGACAACATTTCTGTAACTGATGGCACAACCTTCATGGCCACAGGGCTGCAATGCATTGACTTACCACTGCAAGGAGACTTGCCTCTTTTGTGGTGGTTTTGGGAGACTTAATGTGAAACTGCTCTGTATACATCTATATAAGTAATGGCCAATAAATAAAGGGATGATTCCACTCGGAATTGTTTATTAATCAGAATTCTTCTCTGGACTTTTATTCGGGGAAAGGTACAAGAATCTTCTTTCTGTTTTTCTGCATTCATGAATAATTGATTTCTATTTTCTTTTATTTTCAAAAGTGAAAACCCTAGGTCCAGAGTGCAAAGTAAACATTCCTTGGGGTAGAAAGAAGTGCCACTGATCTTTTCTTGTAGAAACAATCTGGCTAATTTTTTTAAAGTCTGGTTTAGAAATGTACCTTGGAGCACCCTAAAATTATTCATTTTGGAGGAATGTTATTGGAAAAATACAATTATTAATTAGCATGCTTAGGTAGTGTAACATTTGTCCAGCATTTGTGTATCTTAACCACATTCAGTAAAGCTGTTATCATTTACAATAACTAGTGCTTTGCAAAAAGGATAAGGTGTTTGTGGAGGGAAGGATTCTTTAAACAAATAGTTAAAACTGTCTGGAAGGGAATTGCACAATTTTAATTCTATAAGAGAAATTAAAATTGTTTCATTAACAAGAGTGAGAATCTCTGTAAAAAGTCTATTACTAAAGGTTTTTATCTGATTATTAAATTATGATACTATGTGTGGCTTTATGGGAAGCCAGAATACAGTACAATACAATGTCCCAGCATTCAAGGTATGAAATTCAAAGTTGCTGAGTGCCATAAATTATTGAAATAATCTATAAAAATAGCCTGCTTATATTGGTAAAATTTTTCAATATTGCTGCTTATTTTCATGCACAAATTTTAGTTTTTCATTGCAAAAAGTTAAAGATTAAACTGATTTCCTTCTTCCTTGTAGTGAAGTGGCAATTGAAGAGCCTTTCCTCACGCTGCAGCTTTATTGTAGGAGGCTCATGCAGAAGCAGTGGGGCTCTCAAGAATGAGGGTGCCTTCTCTCTGGCTCTACACTCCTCCCCAGATTCCATATGATAAAGGTCCAGGCTTGCAGGTGGGGGCACAAAAGGTCCATCTGGAGGCATTCCTTTCCATTTGCCTCACTCTCAGGCTTTCTACCTTCTCTAGCAGTCACATCGATACAGATATAAATGGATCCATGCAAGGAGGGAACTGCTTTTGTCTTTTAATGGGCCTATTTCCTGGTGGGATAAGTGAATTCCCAGGCAAGCTATTTAAATATGAGAAATGTGCTTTGGACTGTCCCTAAATGCCGCCCTTTACCCTTACTATTCTTGTAGTTACATATGAGGCAAAATATAGATGGCATCACGAACAGCTTATCAGTCTCCTATGCCAAATAAAGCTCCAACTCATACAACACAATTTGTAATTCAAGTTGTAAAACTGTTCAGGTCTGTTTGCTGAATATTCAAGCAGCAGTTTGTGACAAGCTTCTACATGAACACCCAGAAAAATCCTTGTGTGAGATGCTCATTTACCCCCATGTGAGAAAGTGTTGTCTCTCTCCAATCCAAGAGTCTTTTCCTGGCTGTGGTTTGAAACCTTTGCAGTGCTGCAGAGAGAGAAATTGAGTTTCAGCATCCCCTGGATGCAGTGGCCAGTGAGAGGGGTCCAGCTGAACAGGGGACAGCAGAGCATCAGAGTGCACACTTGTGTAAAGATGGCTTAGGCTGTATACTGCAAAATCTTCTTATTAAAGCAGTAGTCAAATCATTTTGGCATCTGGGGTTCTTTTTTGCTCCCAGCAAAGTCAGTTGGAGCTCTGCAGCAGACTCCAATGAGAAGAGGATAAGGCATTAAATAACATGCTGCACAGCTTTTGTGTGAGTTGAAAAGGATCCAGGCAGACCTTTGCCAGAGTGATTGTGGATGTGGTGCTTTTCCAGAAGAGTTTGGAGGGGCTTAAGCTTGGCCAAAGGAGTACAAATCAGTTAAAACCTAAAATTGTGCTAAATTTTCCAAAACCTAAATGACAGACAACAAAAAGGCATGAAAAACATTGAAGCTATAATCCAAGTTAACATCTGAGCAGAGTACAAAAGAAAGATGCAGCTGGTTAAATGAACTTTTTTCTAAAGAAACTTCAGTTGTAATTTTTTTTTTTTCATATTGAATTTTAAAAATAGTCTCCACTTTACCCTCTAAGTGAACTGGAAAAGAACAAATGACAATAGCATAGCAATTTGGGGGCCAATTTTCCTTAAATACATGTTCTATTCGATATTGAACCCTTTTGATATTCAGAAGTTTCAGGACTCAGTTTTCTGAAAGAAGCTGCATAAATTGTGGAATTCTGACAATACCGTTTGGCCTAATAGCTACTTGATCATGATTCCTTGGTGGATCCCACTGTTCTGGCTGATTGGAAAGCTCTCATTGCATACAATAATGCTGAAATACCAGTCAGACTGCCTTGCATAGGGTTTCATGTGCTTTGTCATTAAGCCCTATTGTCAGGGTCTTTGTCATCTGGTTGTAAAATCATTCTTAACTGAGGGAACATGCACAAACCTGGAAGCACATCCACTTGGCTATTTTTGCATATTTTTCAAAGTGCTTGTTCTCTTTTCCTGCTTTTTTTTTTTTATTTTTTAGTCTTTTCTCCTTTTAACAAGAAAAATGGAAACCATTCCCCTCAAAATCTAATACTTAAAGTTTGCGTAAGTTGGGAATTTTCAGGGAAGTTAATTTTTTCCAACACTGCTTCTAGACTAATACTCACCAAAAGGTGTTTTTATTATTTTCTCCCAAAGAAATGTCTTAAGAACACTTAGAGGCTTCTGTCATGTTCAGGACCACTGTCTGGCAGACCTTTCAGGATAAGTTTATAGTTGATATGCCTTTGGCATTTCTTCTGTGTTGGTGGCAAGCTACATAGACCCGCTGGTTCTGCATTGACTCACTCTTCACAGTACCATATTGCAGCTGTTATTCCATTGAAATAATTTGTCCTTGTCAGTATAGTAATCTAAGAGAAAGATGACTGTAGTAGATTCTTCTAAAAATTATTGAAATTTAACAGAGACACTCAACTTGGTTTTCCTGTAGTTGTTTTCGCATATTTAAAGGTTTTTCCCTTCTTTTGTAAGTACAGTAATTTCACGACTATAAGGC
>PYHW01009604.1:83497-95758 GCA_013186435.1 Turdus rufiventris | reverse complement strand
GGTGCGCCTTATCTGATCTACAATGTTGCAATTTTTGCTGACTCCCGGGGGGTGCGCCTTATAGTCAGGTGTGCCTTATGGTCGTGAATTTACTGTACTGAGGATTTTATATACTATTTATGTCATGCACATTATCTAATTCCATTTGGTATTGGGCCTTTTCTTTGCAGAGCAGAGGAAAACATTTCCTTATAAATTATTTTCTATGTATGAGCAAATACAGGCAGAACTCAATAAATAAATCTAGATGAACCACTCCTCCTTTTCTCCCTTTATGTGTTTCATGTTACTTTTTCTCTCTTCCTTTCTTTATCTACCTGACCTATCTTTGTAGCTGTGCTCCATTAGCTAATTTCAGATTATTAAAACTCAGTGTTAAGGAACAGTTTCTGCTTTTCACATTGATCTTGAATTACATATTAAGGTTGCATTTAGATATAATATAAAGATATTTTAATAAAAATATTTGAACCTAAAAATTCAGCTGTTTGATTAAAACAATATTTATTCTGACTCTAGAAATAGCCTTGTGATTTGTCATTATCTGTCATATAAAGATGAATTAGTTATTAACTTGTTACCTTACAATGTACTGATCATGTTAGTTTTAAATATGTTGAAGTTCTGCTAAAATAATAAATAAAACTTGTTTTGTTTGCAAACGAAAGAGTTTTAAATTTATCTCAACATTGCCATGTACAGTGCTACACAGACAAGGGGTCAGAGAGCCTCTCCTGTTATGATCAAGGTCTATTTGTGTTGACAACTCCAGGACAGGTTGTTTATTCTAGAGACCAAGATACACCTCTGCCTTGGGCAGTGTTCTGCTTTCAGCTGGGATAGAGTTAATCTTCTTTCCAGTGGATGCCACAGTGCTGTGTTTTGGATTCAGCACAGGGATAATGTTGATAACACAGTGATGGTTTAGTTGTTGCTAAGAAGGGCTTACTCTAAATCAAGAACTTTTCAGTTTCCCATGCTCTACCAGTGAAGAGATGCACAAAAGTCTTGGAGGAAGCACAGCCAGAACAGCTGAACTGAACTGGCCAAAGGAGTATTTCATGCCTCAAACCACCAAGCTCAGTCTATGTACTGGGGAGCTGGCTGTGAGCCACCAGGCAGTGCTCAGGGCAGGCTGGGCATCAGTCAGCAGGTGGGGAGGAATTGCGTTGTGCAGTGCTTGTTTTTTAATTTTTTTAAAATTGCAATTATTATTATTATCATCATCAGTATTAGCATTGTTATATCTTAGTATGATTAGTGTGATTATATTCTATTTTATTTCAATTGTTAAACTGCTCTTATCTCAACCCATGAGGGTTTTTTCCCTTGTCTGATTCTCCTCCCCATCCCACGGAGGAGCATGTGAGCCAGTAGCTGCTGTGTGCTTCTTAGCTGCTGGCTGGAATTAGAATTAAACCAGGCAGGCACATGGAAGGACTTAAATGTCAGGTACTTTTGGATGCCTGGACTCAGGGTCCAGGACCCAGAATGGGTGATGGGGATGTGGGTTCCTGCTCCCTAGCACAACCTCTCCTCCAAAGGCACTGGAGTGCCCTGTCTGTGTTGTGGTGTGAGTGCAACAGCACAGCAAAAGTAAATGTAGGACCCTTCAGTGTCACCTTGCAGTCACTTCACCTTCGCTGGCATTTCTCACCTGGCACTCAGCTCTTCCTTCCCTTGTCTTGGTGCAGCATCAAACTCCTCTGGGCTGCCTCTGCAGCACAAGAGTGAAGCCCCAGGAGCTGCTCCTGCAGCCAGCCTGAGATGTCTGCATGGCCAGGTCAGCAGCCTGCAGAGGTCACCACCTGGGAACCTGGCATGTCCCAGGCTGCAGACATTCTGGGGAGAGGGCAGAGCAATGTGTACAGTGCCTGCTGGTAATTTGCCTGGCTTCAGCCAAAGGTATTGATTGTCAGATGCATTAATATTAGGAAGCAGGCTGTCTCCATTCTTTTTCAAAGGGCCAATACTCAGCTGTGAAATCATTTAGCTGACTTAACTAAGATTATTTGACAAGGAGGACAGTTGTATTAATATAAACAAGGATGTCGGTTTAATTGCCTTCCTCTTTCAAGCAACCCTGTTTGTTATGATCAAATAGAATGATCCTAAATATTTTTATTACTAGCCTTTCTTTCTACAGAGGAAAGAGGTCAGATGAAGTAGTAAAAATACCTTAAATTAGATCAAAATTATCAAGACAGAAGCTTTTTGAGATTGTTTCAATTAGTGTTTTCTTTTTTCCTTCCAGGTACTTTCTGTAGTCTTTTTGGTTTTTTTAAAGCTGACTCTCCTCCTTCACACTTTCCTCAATTAGACATTTGTCTTTTCAAACTAGCACCTCTTTTCAGGATTTGTTTTGCAAGAAATTTCTTTCTTATTGTTCTTCTTCCCCTTTTCCAATTGTTTCTCAGTTTATTTTTTAAAATAAACAAATAAATAAATAAAAAATAAAATAATCTTCTCCTGTCACAGAAATACAAAATAGAGGGAGTCAAAGATAGGTGTTATATTATCAGACTCATAAAATGGCACTTGATAAAGTGTCACATAAAAGACTTACCAGGAAGTAAGAATTCATGAATTACATGGAAAAAGAAGTGATATAAAAATGCAGTAGAGAGCAGAGACTGGGGAGATATGATTTGTCATTGTGACTGACAGTCCAAAAATAGTGCTCCTGATGCTGGCAATGAGTAGTGATATCCTCTGAGGCTCTCTTTTAAGTCTGGTTGTCTGCTGTGTTCAGTGCAGTTTATTGATAGAAACGTGAGGTGGAGCAGCCTTATAATAGAGCTTGGGAATATTCCAGAGTGAGAGAGGAGCTGTTGAATGATAAAATCTTGCTCCATGTGGCACTTGAAACAACCAACCCACCAAGCTGTTGACTTCAAGTTCATCCTCTTCAGTAGCTCATTCATGGGTTCTTACACCAGTACTTTGTGGCAACAATATCTAGAGTTTAAAGTAGTTAATTACTGAAGTGCAGCTAATGAATTAATTAGCTAGAATTCCCAGGGGCCAATTGTAAATCAAGGTAAAAGCAATGACCAAAAATGCGAGCCAAAAACCACCACAGATGGGAAAAGGAACTGAAAGTACATAAAACTTTTAGTGTTTGGGGAAAAAAAACAACTTTTTTGTTTTTTTTTTTTTTTTCTTTTTGTAAAGTATTTCTCCTTAGGTCTTTATTTCTACAAAAATTAAATTGTTATCTTCTTAAGAATGAAATGCAAACATTCTGCCTTTTGCTCTACTTCAGGCAATTCTGGATTCTGTATGACAATATGTCTATACTATATACTAACTAATTAATTACATTTGAACCCGAACCTTGTTTTCAATATTGCCACATATTATAATATTAAAATCCCCAAAATTGTGACCCCAAAAATTTGAAGAAATAATGACATTAAATCAGGAAAGGAAAATTTACTTTCTGTAAGGTCAAGTAAGGCCTTCAGTTGATTCCAGACTAAAGGTGTAAAAACTTGTGATGAAACCGAAATTGCGTTTTACAGTGGCAAAGGAAGAGGCCTTTGATGTATCTTTAATACACAGAAATTATGCTTTTATTTTAAAATCTTTGAGCTTTCTGGAAAAATTAATGTAGAATCTCATAAAAAAGTTCCTAGAGAGTAAAAAGTGCTTTTTCTAAACATAGATGATGCATGTGTTAAAGTCAATCTCAATCTGATGTCCACGGTCTTGGATATTAACATGGTTGACAGACAAGCTCTCTGCAGTTTAGTTCGTGCCTCTCAACAAGTGCCTGGGTAGTTTAAATTCCAGCCCATGATCATTGGAGAATTAAACACTTCTGCAAAGTTCCCAAATTCTCATGTAGTCCACAATTATTTTAAATCCCTTCTTCATGAAACATGTGCCATGGTTTAGGAATGGTATTCCCCAAATTGGTGTTCCCACTGAAACATTCCAAACCAGGCTCTCCATTTCCCCTGGGGCAGGCTGGACAGGAGAACTGGGGAAATGCACAGGTTGAGATAAGAACAACTTACTGGGAAAAGCACTGAGATAAGAAAGGAACGGTAACAGCAGCAATATCGATAGCAGAATGCACAAGAGAGGCAAATGATTCACATCCACCACACAAGGTCACCCCTGAGTGCTCCCTGTCAGGAAGGAGCCTTCATCTCATCCCTGCTTATGGCACGAGGTGCTATGGAGTAACCTCTGGGTCCTGGATACTGCAAAAATTGACCCTGTCCCAGCCAGAACCAGGAGACCTTGAAAAAGAACCCAAAGAATGTGAAGAAAATAAATAATAACCCACTTCTTGTCTATTTAATTCCCTCTCACTTTAAGAAAAAAGAATGTTCTGTAAAATGTCCTTTCTAATCTGAGGTAAAAGCAGCAACAGTTTCACATGAACAGTGACACTGTACAATTTTGATCTCTGTCTTTGAAGTAGTTGTCAAACATTCCCAGGAGGACAAATGCTTTACTAAACTTTGGGGCTAAGTGGTTCTTGGGGAGGTCCACAAGTCCCCATTTAGCTCTGTTCTTGTCCTCTACATCTATTTGCAGGAAAAAATCCCTTACATGAATACAAGGGGTTGTTGAATAATGTGCATGTCATAGAAATTTAAATTGTCTGCACGCTGTTCTTTGATATTCTCCTCAAGTTTCCATGGAAAATGTCCCCTACGGAGAAGTCCAGATTCATGCAGGCTTACAAGTATCTCCCAAAAGTCACTAGATAAAATGCAGGAAGGTTACACTTGCATGAAAGGTGAGAGTACCCACTTTTTGCTTCCCATTAATAAAGGAAGGAGATGGATTTTTTTTTTGTTTATTTTTTTTTCATTGCTATCTTTTTATTTTTTATTATCATTTTTCCAACAATAAATTTTCTGACTTTTAAGAGTAGCCCAAAGTTAACTGTATTGAAATCTTGCTATTGCTTTTTAAAGGGTCTATAATTCAACTAGAAAAAAGAGTTCAAACAAAAAAAAATTGATAGCTTCTTATTTTTGCCCCTACGTAATATATACACATGAATGTGTTGACTGCTGCTTTTGCTGCAATACAAAAAATTTCAACCCCCCAGAACAGTTATACTCAAAAAATACAGACTGGCCATTTTAAATATATGAGAAAATATGGAAGTTCCTCAATTCAGTAAAATCATCAGGCAGAAAAAAAGTCACAGGCAAAAAAAAAGGGCTGTGATGTTGACAAAGGAATATTGTGAACGTTTAATGGCAGTTCCAGTAGCTGCACAGTGTATCATAGTTAAATAGATTTGTCAGCTTCTTTTCTTGTAACCATTGGCCATGCCACAGTTCTGTATAAACCTCTGCAGGAGACAGAACCAGCTTTAATGAAATTTGAGTAGCTGACATATTAGGAAATGCATTATACTGGAAGAAATGCTCCTTGATATTTTTCCAAAGGACTCTCTCTCAACTGTAATCACTTTCTCCGTACATGAATGATGTCACTAAAGACTTTTAAGAAAATAATTATTTTGACATTGACTGTAAAACAAATATTTTAAGAACATCTGAGGCTCTGTAGAAATTATTTCCTTTCTCCTGTATTGATAAAGGAGCAGCATGTGGCAGAAGTTGATTCCATCAGGCCTGCTAGTTGCAGGGCCAGTGAGCCAGATCTCATGCAATGGGAGAATATTGCTTATTTTGCTGCTCTAACAACTTTGAACTCTATAATGGAAAAAGTACTTTAGAAGACAACAAGTTACAAAGCAAATTTATTCGTAGTGTTTTTTTTAAACCCAGACATTTTAGTTCATAAATATGAGTTCAAATGGTTTAAACACCTAAATGTCAGATGCAGAAGTTATTTCAGCCCAAAGAATAATCATCCCAATCTGTGCTTCAGTACCCTAAAATTTAGTAATATCAACACCCAAAAACTCAGCCCTGGCGAGTTGACTCAGAACATCTGAGATACTCACCCATCCCTTCAGAGGGTGAGGAAAAGGATAAATATAATCAAAAACAAACTGGGAAACCTGGGTGGTGAGCAAAGTTTTCTTAAAGTTATCCATGGGAAATATGCATCAGGCTTCAGCCTGCCTTTAAAGCAAAGAATCTGGGTTCAAGACTGCATATTTGGTACTTCTTTTCATTCCTATCACTCCTAATCCAAGCTAGGAAGCCTACCAAGTTTGGACTCATCCTGTTTTACAAAAAGAGGGAAAAAGTTTGCTGAAGTTTTTGCTGCCTGTCTTGGGCTTAATAGCTTTTGTACTTGCCTGGGCTATTTTAGAACTCAGCTCAATTTCCTTTTCATACTGAGATGGATCAGACTTCTGTTTACCACTTTGTTAAAGAATACCCTCACTACCAGGTCATAAAGTAGGTGTGGAGAAGGAAGGAAAAGGTGCAAAGGGAGCAATACACTCAAACTCTCTTATTAAGATCGATCACCAAGGGCCAAAGGCAAACAAAAAAGCAAGAAGGACAGGTCTCTGCAGTTCAGTGTTCATGCTGAGGAGCAGGAGCTCTTGTTATAGCAAGGAAAAGGGAAGTTTTAATTATTTGAAAAACACGTTATTTTATTTGGAATTTATTATTGTTTTCCTTTAATAATTTTTTTTAAAAAACTTGACTGTCTCTTTATCTACATCTAACCTCTGCTTTTTTTTTTTTTTTTAAACCTGTTTTCCTTCCAAAGTACTAAAGAACTATTCTACTTTATCTGAAACAAGAATTCATCATAATTTTTCTTTATCCTGTATTCCTCTGTATCCTTGACTACAGAACATGAGGACATTATTTACTTTTCTGCATGACGAAGGTTGCTGCTCTTTTCCAACTCCATATTCTCAGATCTGTTTATGACCATCATAAAGTCTGCATTACAACCAGAAGTTCCTTATTGTGTTTGAGTTAGCACTTTTGTCTACAATTGGATGGCTTTAGTGGAGTTTCAGCATCTCAAAATCGTTCAGATTCAGCATTTCCGTTTGAAATTGGGAATATGGAGTGAGAGCAGTTTTGCAGAGAGCTTGTCTCACCTTGTCAGACCTTGCACTGCAGATGCAAGTGTTTCAGATACATAGTTTACATTAAAACCACTAAATTTTGGCAGTGTTTATATCTTATTCACTGCCACTTTCCAGCTTTACACTGTGTCTATTGGTATGAAAAAAGTAAATTTCACAGTTTAACATAAGATCAAGAATAGAAACTTCATTTTCACATTTACAGAATTAGATATTGATAGTGGCTGTATATATCAATAGTGAAATACCACTACCATCAACCAGCAATCTTGAATAGACAATCTTCTAATATGCTTTGCAGTCATCTCTGCAGTGCTTCAGTGCAACTGGGGCCAATTGACATCTGTCTATGGAAAGCAGATCTCAGTAAAAATAAGCTTTTGGAAAGATCCAAACTTGGTTGATAGGACACAGCCAGGCTTCCACATGGCTTTGGATGTTGTACTGTGCAAAGAAACATGGACAGTACTAAATCAACACAGGGTATTTATAAACTACATGCATTAATCAGCCACACAATAGAGAGTTATCATTAGAGAGTTATCATGATGGTGTGGTTTTGCAATTTGTAGTTTAATTGTTTTTTGACCTACTTATTTTTGCCATTAAGCATATATATTTTTTTTAAATTCTAATGTGTAACAAAGCATAAAGTTGTCATCAGAAGCAATTGCAAATATAATGTTTTATTAAAGCAGTAAATGGATTTTATAATATCTGAATGGATTACTCCTTCCTGAAAATCTTTGACTCTAAAAAAGGACTTAGGAGCTGTGGGATTTAGCCAATCAAATGCAAATTCCTGGTCTGAAACAGTGGTAGAGGTGTGGTCCTTAGAAAAGGAACCCAGAGCAGGAGTAGAGAACTGTCTTTGTGTTCTGATGATGCACAGAAGAGCCTTGAGAATGGCCAGAGGAACAGAAACACCACAGCACTTATGGCAAGTTCCTGAAGCTGTCCTCTTTGTTCAGTAAATGACAGAGAACTTCAAAGGTAACAAAAGCCCAGTTTGTAAGTACTTTGAACTAATGCAAGAAAGAAACTACAAACTGTGCAGCAGATTAATTAGCTATTGGTGGTAGCAGCTCATTGTGGATGGTGGCAGAGCCTCACCAAGGACTTTGAAATAAAATCTGAATATTTGTCTAAAGTGTTTCCTCTGATTCAAACAGAATCACAGAACTGAATGGAGGAATTAAATAATAAAATTCCAATAACCTCTGTCAAGCTCAGACTATAATCACTGTAGTTCATTTTGGCTATAAAATTTCTGTGATGTTGGTTTGCACAGTAATATCACAATTAATATTCATTTATCCACAAAATGTGCTAGGCAGATTTGTATTTTATTTTACCTCTCTTTTACAGATGATGAACAGAGAAAATCATATTTGTCAGGGACATAAAATCCAGTTTAGACTGGTCTAATGCCATAAGTATTCCAGCACCATATTTTTTTTGTGTAAAGTAGGGATGCCTGTAAAAGTGTGTGTGTTCCTACTGCCAATGCATAATAGAGCCTGTAGCTGTGAGAGTGTTACTATATTACATGACTGCCTACCTCCTACGTGAACACCAAGATTTCTAAGCAATTTTCAGTTAAATGGGTGACTGAGAATAAAAGGATTCAGAGGTAGCAGCAAATGTCTAGATCCTCTTTGCAAACGTGCATGTGCAGATGAGTTTTGTCATTTCTAGACAAACAAGAATGCATTAAAAATCCAAAAGCATGGAATTTTCATAGTTAAAAATACACAATTTCAGCCTAAGTAAGCCAGTGTAAAAGGCATAGCCTGTATTTATTATATTGCTCCTATGGAAATTCACTGTTTTTCTGATAAGGCCACCTATAGGAAATGAATCAGTTCACTGATACTCATCTTCGTGAACATTTTCTACCTTTTCTTTTCTAAATGACGAAAGAATAATTTAAAGCAGTTAGCATATAGATATTTTCCATAGGCTTCTCTCTGGCTAGGATAGCACAAGCTTTTGTTTTAGCATTCCCTCTAGGTTTACAAGATACATCAAAAAAGACCATTCATTAGGTTAGATTCTTTCTGTGGTTAAACATTTCTTTCTTCAAGGGACTAGTCAAGGAGGCCAAAGGGGATGATTCAACAGCTTTTTACACACATATTCCAGTTTTGGGGCAGCCTGAGGCTGTTTCAGCTTCTTTCAGAACTCAGAACTTTATAGCTGACAAGAGGACCTTCAAACTGCAGTCAGATGCACCCAGAGACCTTTAAAGGTTTTTCCTCATTCAACTGAACTATTGAAATCTAGGACTGGATCAAAGAACATGTAGTTTGCAAAAAGGCAGAAAATTCTGCACAGGGAACAAGGATATTATGGAACTCAGCTTACGCAAGTGCTTTACTTAACAAGGATACACTGCTTTGATTTGCCATGGTCAATGCCTTTAGGCTGAAAGTCATCTGCTCCTAATTTAGCTTTTTTTTTTGTTTGTTTGTTTTTGTTTTTTTTCTTGTTTTTTTCTTTTTTTTTTTTTTTTNTTTGTTTTTTTTCTTGTTTTTTTCTTTTTTTTTTTTTTCTGGAGCCCAATTTTTCCTTCCACGGCTGCTGGAAGTTGTTGTACTTGAGCTGGAAAGCCCAAAAAGTACTTCCACAACTTTAGTCCCACAACTTTATCAGGTTACAGTTAGTCCCACAACTTTATCACTTTATCAGGTTACAGTCATGATTCCACTGCCTACTACCCATTTCAGCCTTGCAGCCAATAGAGGGCAGACCATAACAAATTGTTGAAGAATGTATTTAGTCTTACCAGTGTTATTTTTCCAATTAGAAATCTTAAGAGACTCATTTTCAGCTCTGTTCTGAAGTGAATAAGTCACAGCAGCAATGCAAAGACTGGTGAGGCAATTATTTTAGCACTTTTTCATTTTTTTGCTAGTCTCATCTAATTCTGATGGTAAAAATTACATCTCCAGGATTTTTTTTTTTTTTTTTTTTTAGTTCTGTCAGTCTTGATGGAGCCCCATTTGTTAAAAAGTACAAAATTTTCACTTGCATTGTGCTACTGTTGTAACAACTGAACCCTGTTGCATCAGGGATCTCTTTGGTAGGATGCACATCTTTGTTCAGGATATAATTGATTTTTTTCACTGTACTGGCTTGGGTCTGTGTTCTGGATTTGTGGGGGAAACAGTGCTGATAACACAGGAGTGTTTAACAGAGTCGAGTCCTTCTCTGCTTCCCGCTGGGCGCGCACAAAGATTTGAGAGGGGGCACAGCCAGGATAGCTGACCCCACTCAACCAAAGCATGTCCCACCCCATTTTGCATCCTGCTCAGCAGCAACAGCTGGAGGGAGAAGGGGAAGAGCAGGACCTTTGGAATGATGGCACTTGTCACCACTAGATGTGATGGAGCTCTGGCTGAACACCTGCCTGCCCACGAGAAGTGGGGAATGAATTCCTTGGTTTGCTTTTCTTGTGTGCACAGCTTTTGCTTTACCTGTTAAACCATCATTACCCACAAGTTTCCTCACTTTTACCCTTCTCATTCTCTGCCCCATCCCATACTCCAAAGTAAATGTCTGGGCAGTGCTGGCCCAAGTTAAACTATGAGAAAGGGTTAATGTGCATTCAGATAATCTGTCATTTCTCTCTTTTCACTAGGGAAAATGGCTGGGTGAGACACTGAAGGAGTTATGAACATGATTCATTAGTGACTCTGAGGAACAGAAATTAAAGAGGCAGGAGGAGGATAGATAATAATGAATTGCAAGTGAACAGCAGCACAATTTTCTTACCTAGCGGTGTAAATAACACACAGCACCATGGCCCCTTTATATAAACATTTGCTCCACTAAAATCCAACAGCCTTCTCTCCCACCTCCAAATTCCTTGGTCTAAAAGTCCTGAAATTATGCTAGAACATTTTAAAGAATAACATGAAACTTAATAATAAATACAGATGTGGCTTGTGACTACATATTTTCAATAACTGAATGATTCTAAATTTTTACCCAAATGAAAATAAAACAAAACTAGTGAAAATTACTCTTATTTAGGACAGAATAAAGACATTGTTCTCAAGGACAATGTTGGGATTATCTAAGGCAAGAAGTACAAAAGGGGCAATTTGATTTTCAAAAATGTATTAATCTCTGAAAACTTGAGATCTTTGGAGTTAAGGTCTCTCTGCTGAGGTAGTCCTGCAATAATTGTCCATAAGGCTGGTTTGAAGGTTGATATCAATAAACTTTTGAAAAAGCTAGACAGTAGGGGATGAGTGCAGTAGAGAAATTACAGTACACAGAGCCACCCAGAGTCTCAATAGACTAACCTAATGAAAATTATTTGTGAATTATATTTATAGTTGGTCTGCCAAAGGTCAGCAGAAATATTGTGGCTGAAGAAGGGACTTAAAAATATTAGCCTGTCACCCTTTTCCTGTCCTCTGGAAACAGTACTGCAGACAAGAGTAATTAATCTTCAACTGGACTTCTGTAAGTCACTGTGAAGACAACAGTGTCTCCACCACTGCAGAAAGCCAAATCTGTCTCTACCAGATGCCCTCAGTGCAATTTTTGGGACTAGTGAAGTTAAGGCAATGTGTAACAGCTGAGACAGCAGATCTTGGATTGCTAAGTGAACACCTGGGTGTCACCAGCACTCCTGGCATCTTTTAGTTAACTTGATGCTAGGAATCATGTTAGCTGGGCTGAAATGACCTAAAGGAAGCTTGTACCACTATCAAAGTTTACTCTTTCCATTAAACACTGAAATTAGAAAACTTTCTTCTGTCTGAAACCTCTGGCCCTCTAAAACATACTGGTAACAAAATTATTTCTATTTATTTTCACACTGTAGAAATGGATGTTCTACCACCTAACAATCCTTTCATGTTACGGCATTTTATTAACAAATTCTCCATTGACAAGAAATCTTGCAATATTTAGCCTCCTCTATTTCCACAAAGTTTTCTTTCTCCCCATACATGAACTTAAATCATCTTCCTGAAGAACACAGCAGAATTAGACAGGTGATCACAAGAGTCCCAGAGTCTGGGGTTAATTTCTGCCCTTCTTTGCTCTATAGATCCTGCTTGTTAGCCAGACTAAATCCAAACCCCAAAGTCTTCTACACAGAAGTTTATTAATTGTGTGGCTCTTCTCACCTCCTGTCTGGAAAGCCTGAAGTATGCACCATTTGAGCAGTACTTTTTTTTCTAAATTTCCTGAAGCATTGCAATTCCCCCTTCCCTTCCCTTCCCTTCCCTTCCCTTCCCTTCCCT
>PYHW01009604.1:65202-83447 GCA_013186435.1 Turdus rufiventris | reverse complement strand
CCTTCCCTTCCCTTCCCTTCTCTTCCCTTCCCTTCCCTTCCCTTTCCTTTTCTGTAGCTCAATTAGGAGATTATCCTACTTTCATTTTACCCTTCAGCATCTTTAGAAACTTCCTTTCTTGTTAGTAAGCAAAGTGCTACAAGAGACCACAGAGGCTTCCCTCACTCATGCTGAATCTTATTTATTCCCTTTGAAATCCATTTCTTAATTCTCTTCTGCTGTAGGCAAGTCCTTTATTTCCAGCATAATTCTTTGCATGAGAACAGATCAGCTGTTTTCTCTAAAGTGAAAAACTTTGTTCAGCAATGGGTGAAAGATGCTCCTCCTTTGCCAAGCACCATCTCTGTTGTAACAACTTTTTGTTTCCAGTTAACCCCACAGAGGACACCAGCTGACAATGGTTTTGCTGGGGGATGGAGACATAGATTTGTTATTAAAGATGTTAATGTTTACCTTTAAAACATGCGCTTTTATTCTGCACTATTTAATCTTCCGGTGAGACATTAAAAAAATATTATTAACTTGTTTTTCAGTAGTTCTAAGACTTTTTATTCCTAAGACTTTTTATTCCATCCTGAAATCAAAGAATAGGATTAATTGTCTTTCAGAAAACACCCCGTGTGTGACACTGTAAGGGTTACAATGCCTCTGCTATTACCTCAGGCTATCACCAAAGAGGACAAGAGCACCCCTTCTACAGAAACTTGCAGGCCATAAGGGAAGCCATAAGAAAAAAACTTGAAATAAATTAAGGACAAATCTGCATGGAAAGCGTGAGCACAACTTAACAGCATGTCTGCCTCTGTTATCCTACCCAGTGAACAATACTGAGAAAACCCTGACCTAAATCTCTGAGCTGGTTTGCCAGAAGAGCCAAATAGTTGAGTCTTGTCTGGAACTTCTCTCCCTCAATGTGATGGGGGAGAGGCTTGGAAGAGTAAGAGTGAGAAAACTCGTGGGTAGAGACAAAGACAGTCCAGAAGGTAAAGCAAAAGCCATGCACAGAAACAAAGCAGAGCAAGGAATTCATTCATCACTTCCCATGGGCAGACAGGGGCTCAGCCATCGCAGGACAGCAGGGATGTCACAGTGATGGGGACAGACAAACCCCATCCCTCTGAATGTTCCCATCTTTCTCCTCCCCTTGGTTGTTCCTGCTGAGCACGGTGGGGACATCCCTCGGGTCACCTTGGGCCAGCTGTCCCTATGTCCCCTCCCAGCCTCTTGTGCTCCTCATGTCCTCGCTGCTGGGCTGGGCTGGGAGGCACAAAAGGCCTTGACTCTGTGTCAGCCCTGCTCAGCAGTAACCAAAACATCCCTGTATTATCAGCACTCCTCCTCACAAATCCAGAGTATAGCCCCAAACCAGATGCTGTGAAGAAAATTAACTCCATCCCAGCCAAAAACAGCACAGCAGAGTGAGATAGAAGATCTAGATTTTGTTGGATTGGTGATGCAATAACTCTGACAGGGAAACCTTTCCCTCTGAACGGGTTAGCAACCTTTCTGCAGTCAAAAATCATTCCACTTTCTGAGCTTGTCTTCAAGAGTTAACTCTGCCCTGCTCTCCAGTTTGGTTTGTTGTGTTTTTGGGCTTTTTTGCCTGTTTATGCTAGTTTATAACAGCCATTTAATAGCAAACTTCTTACTAATTTTTCAAAGAATTCTTTGTTAAACACATTTGTGTACAACACTATTATTATCCCTGCAACAATCTTTTCTCCATCCTTTAGTTCTTGTTATTGCTATTTATGTAAAA
Source organism: Turdus rufiventris (assembly GCA_013186435.1). Classification (NCBI taxonomy): domain Eukaryota; kingdom Metazoa; phylum Chordata; class Aves; order Passeriformes; family Turdidae; genus Turdus; species Turdus rufiventris. The sequence continues at coordinate 81,688 of PYHW01009604.1, read as the reverse complement.
CAATCAAATTCTTAGCTTTCATTGAAGAGCTTACAGGAATAAAAGCAAGTGTCAAGGGGTGTTTCTGTTTCCTTTTTTAACTTCCATTTTTATCTAGATTTCCTTAGACCAGAAATTATATTTTTAGTATTTTTTAAACTTTTTTTTTTTCTAATATAGGGAACATATTAAACTTTCCTTAGTTTCACTTTGGCTCAGGATCAATATTTCAACTACATTCATAACTTTGATATATAGCATTGGCTGGCAGAGAGTATAAGGAGCAATATATTATTTTCCTCTAAAGAAGAATGGGAATCTGATCTGGAGATTATGCACTAAGCGGTGCTGAGAATTTATTTCAATTCCCCTAAGAAGCTGTTAGTATATAATTTGTTGTGTAGGATTTATTACCCTCCCAAGAGATTTCACTCCATGTGTAGTAACACTTCCCTCGTGTACCCAAGGTGGGGATGGGTTTTCTTATTAATATGGTGCAGAGCTGCCCCACTACTCCCTCGGACGTTTTCAGTCTTGGCTTTACTTGTCTCCATTAGCTTTTCCAAAGTAAGATCAATATGCTGTATCCTTCTGCTTTGATTACACCACCATATACAGATTTATCTTTATTAAAAATGCTGCCAAAGTCATCAGTAGTACCTCTCATGGTCACAAATCTTTAAACGTGGATTCTTTAAAGGATAAAGTCCCAACAGCAAATTCTTATGACACGTTTTATTTTCAAAAACTTTATTTTTTCCATATGCCTAGCCATTATGTAGTTCGTTGTTAGCATTCTGTGTGGACATTAAAATCTTCCTATCTGAATGGTATAATTACTGTAGTTTTAGAAAGTAATTATTTAAAAAGCCCTTTGAATTTCTAACCCAACCTATATCTAATACTAAGCCTTAGGGTAACTTTAGCTGTGCATATACTCAAGACATTCATAACCACATCCATTATCCACTGAAATCTACATAAAAACTCCCTGTGAATTTGGTGAATATCAAATCAAGGAGATTTTTTTTCTTTTTTTTTTTTTTTAATGATGCTGAAAGAGTTTCCTGTACATGGTCCTGTCATTGGCTTAAACCCTTCATTAGACAGCTTATTCCCTCTTCTGCTAACAGAGCACATGGAACACCAAGATCTTTTCACTTTAAAGGACAACTTGAGATTTAAGTAAAGTTATAGGAGAAAAAGTTAGGAAAAAAATAGGTAATGAGTGTTGTAGGTATACAGCATCTGTAGTGTATGCATAAATAATCGTTCAGTGGTTACGAGGGAAGGTTTCTTCCAACTCTACTTTTTTAATAACTGTGATTATTATTGAAATTGTTCAAAACCCAACACTATTATCAAGTTCAGTGTTTCAGGTCTGTTAAAATATAAGAGATACATCAGAGTTACAAAACTTGAATATATCCTACTTTATGTATTATATATATATATATGTATATATATAATGAATTAAAACTTTGGGCATGGAATCACAGAAACACAGATTACAATAATTTCATGACCATAAGGCGCACCGGACTATAAGGTGCACTATTTTTTTTGAAGCGAGGAGCCGCACGGCGCACAACAAAGTAGTGCATTACTGGCAGGTTCTCAATTTGCAAAGTTTTTAGCTGCTTTTTCGCGGTGATTTTTGCTGCTATTTTCGTCTCTTTTTGGCCGCATTTAGCCACAATTTTTCGACGCTTTTTCGCTCTTTTTCGGCAACTTTTTGCCGCGATTTTTTGACACTTTTCAGCGACTATTCGCCGCGATTTTTTGCCACTTTCTCGCGGCAATTTTTTGCCATTTTTTGGTGGCTTTTTGCCGCAACTTTTCACCGTTTTTTGGCAGCTTTTCACCGCGATTTTTCGCCGCTTTTTCGCAGCATTTTGTCGCTGGTTTTAGGCGGCTTTTTGCCATGATTTTTCGATGCTTTTTTGCCACGATTTTTCACCGCTTTTCGGTGGCTTTTCACCGTGATTTTTCACTGCGATTTTTCACTGCGATTTTTTCGATGCGATTTTTTGCTGCTTTTCAGCAGCTTTTCGCCGCGATTTTTTGCCGCTTTTCGGTGGCTTTTCGCCACCATTTTTCACCGCTTTTTCACCACAATTTTTCGCCATTTTTTGGCGGCTTTTCGCTGCTATTTTTTGCTGCTTTTTCGTGGCAATTTTTCGGTGTTTTTTTGGTGGCTTTTTGCCGCGATTTTTCAATGCTTTTCGGCAGCTTTTCGCTGCGATTTTTCAGCGCTTTTTCACCACGAATTTTCACCGCGAATTTTTGCCGCGATTCTTCGCCGCTTTTTGCCGCTATTTTTCACCGCTTTTTTGCCACGATTTTTCGCCGCTTTTTCACTGTTTTTTGGTGGCTTTTCACCACGATTTTTCGCCGTTTCTCAGCAGCTTTTCGCTGCGATTGTTCGACGCTTTTTCACCATGATTTTTTGCCCCACTTTTTCACCGCTTTTCGCCACGATTTTTCGCCACTTTTTCACGGCAGTTTTTCACCGTTTTTTGGCGGCTCTTCGGCGCCATTTTTCGACGCTTTTTGGTGGCTATTTGCCTCAATTTTTGGCCGCTTTTTCGCAGCAATTTTTGCTGTTTTATGGCGGCTTTTTGCCACAATTATTCGCCGATTTTTCACTGCTTCTCGGCACTTCCCCTCGGCCGCGCTGCTTCCCCCCGCTTCTCCCTACCTGGCAGCCTCACCAGTTCCCGGTTTCCCCTGCCCGGCGGCCACGGCTCCTGCGGTTCCCAACTCCCCCCGCACGGCCGCAGCTCCCGCGGGTCCTGGCTCAGTTTGCAGATCACACTTCCGGGTTCGCAATTTTCTGAACTTTGTAGATCAGATATGGTGCACCGGACTATAAGGCGCACTTCCGGGTTTGAGGTAAAATTTTAGTCAAAAAGGTGCGCCTTATAGTCGTGAAATTACTGTACAAGGAATTTCCAGATATCACTTGGCTCAACCTGCCCTTTCAGGTAGGGCTGTGCCAACACCAGAGTGGTCACACAGGTTTGTCCTAGCAAGCTGGGAGAGCTTCCATGGACAGAAATTTCACAACTCCCTAGAAAGCCTGTTCCAGTGATACTGTACCCTGACAGTGATTAATTTCTCCTCATTTTTAAACTAATCCTCTGACATCATAGTTTGTGGCCTCTTTCAGAATTGTTAGAGAATTGAAATTTATATATATATAAATGAAATCATCAAAAAGTCCTTAAAAAAAAAATTAAGACTATGCATGCAGAATGCATGACTGAAAATATCCAGGGATAAAAGACCACCTCTGACAATCCTTCTTTCTCCAGTCACATTTCTGTTGTCCATGTACATGTTCTAATGATGTGCCTTGAAGTCACTCCTTGTCTGATGTTTTTGAAAGCAAAATCTCATTTTTCCTGCTTCAGTGTGTTTCCTACAAGGATTTTTATGATGAGCAATGGTATCATATGAGTAATGGAGTCGATTGTAGCAGCAAACACAAGAAATTTCAAGTGTCAAAATAATTAACCAGTTAGTCCATTCTTCAGCAAAGAGTGAGAATCAGATGAGTTTGGTTTTCACTAGTAATGCCAGAATGAACAAATCCCATGGCAAAGAATAATATTGGAAAGGGAATTTGGTCATCATAAAAAATTCAAGCAGAGATGTACATGATGTCAAAAAATTATCATGACATGGTTGGAGCTGATCTTGGTGTCTTGAGCAGAGTAGAAAGCTGATATAGAGAGGTCTCTGAAGGAAAACACTCCTATGACTTGCAAAAACTCTTCATACAAGGATATTCATATTGCTCAAATGTGCCAGGGCAAAAGGAAGGGCTGCGTAATTTTTCCACAAAAATATTTACCTCAGTGTAATTGCAATGGCAACTGTTAATGAAATAAAGCTATTCATCCCTGCCATCATAGCCCAGATTAAATGGCCCTAAAATCACTGAAACAGCATTTCTGTGATTAGGTTGATGGGTATTTACAGTCCTTAATGAAACATTATATAGTAATTTGTGCAAAGCATGAGCATATTGTGTACAGGAATTGTCACATAGCCAAGTTAAAATTATCTGGGATACAGATAGGATCTCAGCAGCATGCCATGCTATGAAAAAAATCCCAAAAATCAACCTAAACCAAAACAACTGAAAACCAAAACCCTGGAAAACAAGTAATCATTTGTAAATTTAATTTTAAACATTGTATAAAATGTTTTAAATCTTACTTAATAGCAACCTTACAGAATGTTGTTATTATTATGTTGCCTTTAATGCAAGGTATTACACTGAAAAGAAAGGAAAAAACACCCTGATTTTCTATATTCAGAGGTAGCAGAACTGACTAATCATGTCAGTTTATCCCTGGGAACTCTGGTTTTCCTTTTTCCCAGAGAGTGCACTTTTCATTTTCTAGTTGCTGTAAGGATATTACAAGTTTTATAATTTCTTTGAGATATGACTAAGGCCACTTTTCCTCTACCATATGGAGATATCCTCCTTTTTTTTTTTGCTGAATGCATAGTTGTAGCATTTTCTATACAGTGACTGAGCTGTGGCCTGTGGATGTCAAAACACTCAGATACGGGGAGAATGGATAGTTGTCTGCTGCATTTTTCTTTTTATTTTAATTAAACAGCAGAATGTTGAGACTGTTCATCTGCTTTCCGCATACCCTTGATTTTCTAATTTCTCTTCAGCTGCAATGCAGTAACTCTGCTTTCTTTTAGTTCTGTCTTGACCCTGCCATTGGTTGTTTGAATTCAAAATTAGGACTCAGATTCAGGTAAACATCTCTAAACAAGTGTCAAACTTTGAACTACATGTCTAAGCTATTATAGCCAAAGGAGAGACTGCTGTCAGTGGAGCCTGGATAATGTGCCAGCTCTCCCTGGAGTAAATACCTGATTATTTTCAGGGGAATCCCTCCCCAGCTGTCTGCATCTCCCACTGGCTGAAGTCTGGTATATGTTTTCATGTGTCCAAGCTAAGGAGCTTGGACGTTGCCACTTGACTCTTGATTTTATCTTTTGAGCTCAAGCTATGGGGTCTTGTATATTCAGTGCTGGAAGGTTTTTATTTCTGTGTTTGGTAACAGCTAAGATGAGATCATTCTGCCTACAGAGAAGAGCCAGATGGCAGCCAATATCTCTCCTTTTGATTTCTGTACAAATTGCCCAACACAGTCAGGACACTACTATTTAGGCTTTCAAATTCTAACTCAGATCCTAACATTCTGAGGTCTTTTCTATGTGTGGGTGGTAGAAATTTTGTCACTGCCATACCCTCCTGAAATAAAACGCTCTCCCTGAAAGCTTTTCATGTATTACATATGATTTGTCTAAAAAGTTTCTTGCCATGCCTCCATTTAGCTACTTTTCCCAGATATTCAAAGAATTAGAGACATCAGAGTCTGTTAAGCGAGAATAGGAATTTCCAGGAAAAACCTTCTGAAATCTTTTGGACAGTTCCAACCAAACCCAACATGTGTGTGGCTGTTTAATGAAATGTCATATTCCTTGATTCAAAGAATCTGTCAGCAAGTTTTTGAATCCATATGAACTAACTGAAAATATATAACTATAAAATTCTGAATTAAGTCCTTAGTTACTGCTAATCTTTTTCTGATATTGAGTTCAGCAGTCTACTCTTATGGCTGTTGAGGTCTAGCTGGGAGGTAAGACCAAAGCAGTGATCTGAGGTTACAGTTTGTTTATTTTCAGAGCACTTTACAGCCCAAAGAACTGGCTTATGAGTTGCAGAGTTTGCAATAAAATAATTCCCAGATTGACTACAGGTTAACAAAAGCAACACTGCTTCAATATAAGCACAACAGTCAGCACCTTGTCCCTGAAGTTATTTCACAAGGACCCAAAAAACCCCACGAAAACAACCTAAAAGTGATGAGCTGCCTATTTGAGATTTCACAAAAAGTCCCAAATAAAATCTTTGCCAGATCTTTAGGTTTATTAGCATATCAGTGAAAATTAAACCCACTGCTCCTCTAGACTGAGTGTTTCAGTTTGGTACTTTAAGAATTTAACTACTTGTTTAATGGACTGTGAGATCTTTCCCACTTTCTATTCATAGAAAAATTAAATAGTATTGGTTTTAAATTTTTTGAAAAAAGCAACAACCCTAATTCTAGTTAAATCTCTGTCTATACTGAAAATCAGGAAATTGTCATTACAATAATCTGTCTTTAAGAATATGCAAAGGTGAAACACACCAGTATTTCAAAAGAAGATATGCCCAGGAATAAAGGGGTTCCTCTCATTAGGAAATAAAACGTTGGCATCATTGCATGTATTGTGGGTTTAATAAAAGGCAAACAGAATTTCTGGGAACCAAAGTGTAGTGTCCATGCAGGCTAGGACAACACAGTTCCTGCTGATTTTGAAGAAAAGCTGCAGGAGAGGGAAAAGTGAAAATCAAGGAAAAAGTTCACAAAGAGCCATTAAGACTACCCAGTAAAGCCAGAGTAGGGTTTTTAAACTCAGTGTTGCAGAATGTACACATGAAAGTAAGATGACAGAAAGAAATACCTGGTGAAGCTGCTCCAAGCAGCTCTTTTCCCATTGGCCATTGTGCCAGAGAAGACTCAGAAGGTGACCCTCAGTGTTTGTCCTGCCCATGGATAAATTTCTGCCCTAGTATAAGGCAATATGGAGCAAATGCCCAGATTAAATCTATGAGTGGTTCACTATAGTTTTCAGTTTTATACTCTCCCAATATATTTCATGGTTGCTGAAGGTTTTTTTTCTCTTCCCTGAAACAGCCTCAGCTCTCTTCATGAACCCAACCTGGCTCCAAAAACATATATTCATCACTTTTCCCTTTGTCACTTTTCTCAGCATGGCTTCTCTACAGCTTGATTGACACCATGGCCCTATTCCCATGTTCCCAGTCTGCCTTTTCCTGGCATTCTGTCTCAGCTGAGGGCATTTTCACTTAGCCAGGTGTTCTGCACATATAATGACAGATAAAGGTGCTAGGTAGGTCAAATATTGGTTTATCATGTTCTGATAGGACGAGCATGTGGGTTTAAGGACTGCTTTTGGTCCTAGCAGGAAAAATCCATGTAGGAAATTGGTTTTTCCATCCCTGGATCACATAGCAGAGCAGAGAAGAGCTCTTTGTAGTAAATTCCAGGAAACTTGTAACATGTGTGGTTGAATGGTATTTTAGCATTGCACACATCATGTGCACTTTGTTCTCTGATTAAATTCTTGTCATTCTCTATTCTCCTTTCCCCATTTCTTCGAAAATTATTAAGAAAAACAGTTCTTAAAAATTTAATGTTTGAAATCTTTCATCCAAAATATAGGTAATTTTCTTATTAAAGCCTGAGCTAGTTCCCCTATTCTCAGGAGAATATAAAAAAACCCCAGAGGTGCTACAGTAGAAGCTGAATCAGTGATTCTGATCAAGTAGCAAGAATATACAGCATTTTTTTCCAATAGTTCTTATTAAAACTTGCTTTAAGATGTGATTTTTTTTTTGGGTAGGAGGGTGATGAATGATGCAGGAGATGAGAATTCCATGTAGACCTTCTGTCAAAGTGGGAATCAGATTCCAGGTGTAATTCACAGAGACTGAAGATCTTAACCTGAAGTACTCAGTGGTCTAGAGGGTTCCTGTCCAAGATCAGGATCCCCTGCGGCTCTGAGCATGTTCTGCAATCCTGTGGAGTCATCAGATCTGTCAAGGGACGTCAGAGACCTTTGTTAGATGATAATGGATGGAGGTGTCTGCAGGGTCTGACCTGGTGACAGCATGGAGCAGCAATGATTCACTCTGCTCAGGTCACCAGGGGGATAATTTTCGTAGGGCCACTCTTGCAATCAAAGTCCAGGCTCATTTAAAAACCCAGTCTTTGAGACATCCATGTTCACATTTACCGTAATGGGATCTCTCCAAAGCAGCATGGAAATGCTGGTGCCTGTTTGTCACCAGTGCAGAGGTGACACACCAGTGGCACAGGTGGCACGCTGGCTTCCATCAGGGACATCTTCTGGCCACTGGTGAGGGCACAGCAAGGCCAGCACCAGCACGGGGGGCTTTCTTCAGGCACTGGAGGAAACTGAAGAAGATTAGCACCAATGCAGAGGGGTGGGAACAAGTCTTCCTGGAAAGGTATTCTAAATCAAATTAAACATTTATTGTGACACTTTCTGAGACATTAAAAAAAAAAAAAGAAAAAAAAAAAAGAAGAAAGTAAATGCACTTTAAAATTTTTCTCTGGTGCAATGATCCACGCAAATGAACCAAATCCTACATCTGACATGTTTGTACATTGTGCATCAATAGGCTTTGAATTAGTATTGAAGTAAACAGAATAGATTGACAAGCCTTCCATTGCATCATAATATTAGATCATGGTTCTGTATTTACCTGGTAAGTTCAGATATGTGACACAGTGACAAATATCCCATGTCATTTAGAACCTATTTATTGGGGAGTTGCTGGATGCTCTCTCTCTCTTCTTTAGCTTTTCATTCACTAAAACCCCAAGTTTTGAAGCAGATAAGGACCTCAAATACTCTATGAATGTTAGCCACATAAACCTTAGTAAAAAAAAAAAATAATCCTTAGAGGTAATTACATAACATCACAGATGGCAGAATGGATCTGTGAAGAACTTATTTGCTTGAAGGCACTTATCAATTTTGTAATACAGTGCACAAGTGTTCATTCTTTATTCAAACTGAAAGAACACTGCCAATTTATTGTGTAACCATGTTCTGCCAATGTTCTATATAATGACATGGTTTTGTTTTGTATTATGGACTTCTCCATTACTTGCCTTTCCCATTATCCACATGTTGTCTGCCAATGGTAGAGGACGAGCCAACACTAAGGCTGAAGACCATATTTATCTCCCAGTTCACAGCTTTTTGTTTCTTGATTTTTTTTTCTTCCTGAATTTTATTTTTTTAATTTAACATGCAATATTATTTACCACAGAGTTAAGCAGACAGGTTTTCAGACTGGGAAAAAATGGAAGTAAGAAGAAAGAGTGTTAAATTTCTTTTTCTACCCTGGGAGAGTAGAGCAATTTAAAGTGCCCTCATACCATCATAATGTTAATTTCCCCCCCAGTGATTTCTGGCATCTGGCTCTATTCCCCCATGCAAAGGAGCTTAACAGAGTAATTTGTCTCATTAGAATTTTTGTTCCTGAAATGTGAAAGGAAAATAAATGTACGTAGTATCTGCCTAAATATATTGATGCTTATAAATATAACAATAGCTAGATGTAAATTTATTTCATATAGTCAAGTATATCTAAAAAATAGTCATCCCCAAATTTAACCAGAAAGTAAGAAATTTGATCTGCACTTATCTTTAAGACCTCAACTCAGCCTTCTTTTGTATAACAGGTACAATTCAGTTGTGCAGGAAGCTGGAAAAATGGTAACAGGCTTTCTGGAAAAATGTGATGCTTTTTGGGTTGGAGGATGATGGACATCATATAGATTGGATATTACTGCCTTTTTCACTTGCTCAAATAAAGTTCACTGGTGAAAGCACTTCTTAAATGAAGAGTGGAACTGTTGAAGCTGCTTTAGGTGGAAATTACATTAAAAAAACCCCAATAAAAAAGCCAAGCTTTTCTGTTTTTTTTTTTTTTTCTTTTCTACAACAATAGCAGACAAGTGATGAAAAATAATAAATACTTTCCTACACCAGGAAAACGTGTAATCTGGCATGCTCTTCAGCTGTACTGGATCCACATGGTCTGCTGTGGTCTGCCAGGGTGTGAAGTGCTGCAGGTAGTGCCCCATGTGGCTGCAGGATCTGCAACAGGAGTCAGTGACAGTCACCAGCTTTCTGCATGCTTTGATATGAAACATTATGGGCTTGTGACGACTGTCTTTTTTATGTTGGGTTTTTAAAAGTTCCCCCTTGATATTAAACTCTCTGCACTTAAATTGTAGTTATTCTATGAATAACAGCATTCTGATACAGCATTTAGAGAAAATGTGTGTGTGTGCATGGTTTTTGAAAGGCAGCCTCCTTTGTACCTCCTTGCACCCTTCAGGTACCATCTAAAAAAAAAAAGTTAAAGAAATGAAGAAACAAAGGAAAATAAAAAGGCAGTATCCCCTTTCTACTTTTCAAACTGAGATATTTAAAAACACTTCTGACAAATTTGATTAGAGGAAAAAGTAGTTCTAAATTATGTCACCTGTTATTTTTTGTAATTCTTGAAATTGCCTTACATCAAAAAGAGTATTAAAGATCCCTCGATGTGTTTGATATAATCAGAGCAGAGTTATTTAAAGGTCTCAGTGGACTGCTAGCCTATCTAGATAGAATTATATTTTGCAATCCCTGAAGAACAAAAGTCCGTCAAGTACTTAAAAAGCTAGAGATGAAGGACTGCACTTCAGCTAGGGCAAGTGTAAGCTAAAAATGGCTAAACGTAGGCCTTTGGGAAATGTGTCAATCCTGACTGCTCAAAAATAGAAATAATTATGTAAATCTTGGCTCCAAACCAGAAAATGGGTAAGTTAGAAAGGTTGTTAAGTTTGGTCACATACTTCAGTAAATTAATTCAATCTCCTGTCAGAGATTAGAGATCCCTTATGAAGGTGCTAAAAAGATAAATTGCTGAGTGGCAATTTGGGTCAGACCAACTCAGCTCATTCAGTGCTGGGAAGGTGTGGGGTAGAACTCTCTGCTCCAAAAGTCTGAGCACCCAGGCAGGGAATTACAGTCTCTGAAGAGCACCTGGAGCAGTGAGGCGTGGTTGCTTCCCAGACCTGCTCACAGTGAATAAAATTCTCACCCTAAAACAGCTTGGGTTGCACATGAATAGAGACTGAGTAAATTGGAAAAGGGAGATGGAAGGACTATGACACTGGTGTCCATTTTTTTCTGTAATAGTTTAAATTTATTTCATGATTTATGGACAAAGGCTTACTTGTGGGACTTCTAGTTGTTCCCACCACAGAAAATTAGAACATTAAATCTGAGATCAGTAGGAAAGAAAACAAAATCTCTTTCTGAATTTTATGATTTGATAAATATTTCTTCTTAGGAGCACATACTGTTTTCACCACTGGGATCCAGCTCCCCAATACCCAAAGAAAAGTTGAGTGGAGAAAACATCTGTGGCATTGTATAGGCATGACTTATAAACTGCATTCCACCTCTCAGGTGTCTGAAATAAAGCCTTATGTTCTTCAGAAGGGAACTTTCAATGGAAATCACTCCAGTTTCTGAGTAGCTAATGGAGCACTGTGTTCAGTTTTTCATTAAAAGACATTTTCATCTGTTATGATGGTGGCCAAACACTGAAAGAGGTTGCCCAGAGAAAGTGTAAATCTCCTTCCATGAAAACATTCAAGACTTGATTGGGACAGAGAAATCTGGTTGGATTAAATCTTCTTGAGGAGGTGGTTAGATTACATGACATAAAGACGTCCTTAGTAATCAAAATTATCTCTAAATGCTAGAAATGTGTTATTTCTAGAGCTAAAATTGTGATGTGCATCCTGTGGATCCCCCGTGTGATCTCAGGTTCATCTGGCCATGCTGGCTACCAGGAGGAGCTGCAGAGATGTACCAGGAAGTGACTGTCTCTACAGCTTTGACATTCCAAAAAGGGGGCTTAAGTACTCATCACAGTTATGCAAGAGATGAAGATACAAGCCCCTCAAAAACCCCTATGAAATAAATTAGGAGTTAGGATTTTGAATCTGAAAGAGTAGGACAACACCAACTTATACCTTATCTTCCTGGGCTGTGGCTACTGGCAATCAGGAAGCACACAGATCTGAGCACTGGTTATTTTTATATATTATTATATATGATTTATTATTATATATGATTGCCTACACTATACACTTCTATCAAAGAAGCAAGCTGCAGTGTTCAGGCCCTGCAAACCCCACAACTTTAACAATATTTGCCAAGTAGCTGCAAAGAGTTGCTTCTCTGATGCAACATGATGCATTTTGGAAGTGGAGCACTTAATCACAGGTTTGTCTTTCTATTACTTCCAGACAAATAGCATTAATTTCCCCAGGTCTAATAAGTCCTCATTATCTAGCTGGTAAGGACATACCACTCAGAGCTGCCTCAGCAAGAAGAGATGAAGCAGCAAACTCTGTCTCTATGCCATCAAGTGGAGCTGCTGGCAAATGTCTGCTGTTCTGTGCAAGAATAACAAAAAGAGGAAACACCTTGTGGAAGCATTATAAAAATGTTTCACAGAATCACCTGCTAAAATGGCAATCAGATGAAGTTTGACAGATATAGATATAAAATGGATGCATTTTTTTTTTTAATTTCAAAGGTTTTATTAAAGTATAAGATTTAAAGATGACAATGCCAGGTTTAAAAAAAAAGCATAATAAAATTATGCAAGTTTTCTAATAAAAGCTGAATTTTTTTTTTTTGTAAATAACTTCTTTCTGTAGTGTCAAAGTGATGTTTTCACACTGACAGGTAGGAAAATCGTTTAAAATAAATAAAAATTATAAAACTTTAAAAAAAATATTTACAAGCAGAAGCTTGTAAAGCTAAAGGTCTGTTACTGTAAAAATATAAAAATTCTTTTAGAGTCTGGAGACAAAATACAGCACCATCACATCACTCAAATGTATTCCTTCTTTTTTTTTTTTTTTTTTTTTTAATACCCTCTTTGCTCTTATTTTGCTTGCCTCTCACAGGTTACATCTATCAGGCTTTTTAAGTACCAGCCCTAGACAAACTAAATTGGCCCTCCTGTTGATATAGATTAAAGGTAGAGCAGTATGAATTGCTTTGCCTTAATCCTACTATATGCAGAACCAGCTCAGAACAGAGCAGTTTATGGTTTCAGACTGATCAGAAAACATAACCTGAAAATTGCTCCTGCATTGCTAAGCATTCCAGAACTCCTTATTGGGAACCATGAGGAAATAAGAGTTGTGTTCATTAAAACATTATTTTGTAAAAAATCATTAGCACTGTGAAATATTCACTGATGCTAATATGCTACACTGGAAAGCAAAGCAGCTGAAGTGTATTTGAAGAACTTGAAGCTCTGATTTTATTTTTTTTTTCTTTTTCTGAAAGAGAGTGCTCAGGAACAGTGAACAAGGCTATTTTGGGATCAGGCAGGATGGAGGAGAGAGAAAATGGCTACATAATATTGCTCATTCAAACTTTGGGGTTTTTCCATAATTTTTGTTCATCTTTCAGTTTACTGGCTTCTGCACTGCCGGTGTTGATTTGCAGGCAGATATTTAAAGGCAGTGCTTTGTGAGGAGGTATTGAAAGAAGGTGTGGACCACAGATTAGGTCAAGGAATTTGGAGAACTGGAGGTGTATGGAAAGACAGCATAAATAAGAAACAAAGGATGTGGCAGAGATTGGAGGTAGGGTGAGTGGGTGTAGGAAATTGAAGTAACAGAAAAGAATCAGAGATTAAACAGATAGGGGCCTGAAAAATAAAACAAAACAATAGGCCCATGGAAAAAGGGAAATAATAATGGTTTTGAAGAACATTTGGTGATGAAAAGCGTCGAGGCATCTGGGTGCTAAATTAGGGCATGTGGAGGGTTATTTATCCCATCATGAAAATCAGTATGAGATGACAGAATGCCTCTACAGTTGCTCTTTTTGCCCAGAGCAGTTTTGTCATTTCCTACTCACTGCATATTTTTTCCTAATGGCATGGCCCCAGTGAAGTGAGGAATGATTCCACAGGAGCTTGTTCTGCGTAATCCACACTGGGAACTTCCTGTGGGGAGATCAGGCAGTCTCTGTGCCTGGATGGTGAGAGGAGATGCATCCCTTATATAAAGTGTCTACTACTTTTTGGATGGTGTTTGTCCCAAGTTTGGAATGTCCAGAGATTAAAAAAGCCAGGGCTACCACAAAACCTTTCCTGTCTGTGCTCTGTACAAGGATGGGACAGGGCTTGTCTGAGGGGAAGTGGCCCAATCTGCCTTCTCTCATTTTTCTGTCACTAGGTATAATTCCTAAGAATTCAGTTCTTTGTAAATATATTTATTCAAGCTGACTTCAGTACTGTTATCTTTAGCATAATGAGAGAACCTGTATAGAATGGATGGAGTGAATTGCATCCCATGGGGGGCCCCTTAAGTTTCAGCAAACAATGGTGATGTCATCATCAAGTCCCACACAAAGAGTGTGCTCACATGTACCTGGAGGCCTGACACCTGCTCTGATGATTCAACAACCTTATTTATTAGAAATTTTTTTTGTATTTTTATATTTTTGTCTCATTTTTTCTCTGTTCTTTTTCCCTTTTCCACTAAATATGAAAAGCTTTTGTTTGTTCATTTGTTTGTTTGTTTGTTTGCTTTTTAATCCAAGATAACTACTAGATGTCCAGAAGCAGCTGAATTAGAGAGTTCAGCAGTTTGAAAACCTAGTTCATGGTTGTATTGGAAGACCTGCCTTAAATCCTTTTACAACTCTATTTAATTTCTTATTTCCATATACTTAGGAATGTATTTCCTAAGTTAATTATGTAAATAATAGCACAATAAGAAAAGCTAATTTTTATTTCATTGTAATGTCTTTGTTTACTCTTTCTAACTAAAATTGGAGTTGTTTCTGTCCAGCCTTATACAGAAATCTCTTCATGTTTCCTTTTTCAGGTCTGGGTAATTTTAATGATCATGGGCTATTTTCATGATAGGATGACTTCAGCTGAGCATGGAATTCCAAGTAAGAGTTCATCATTTTTTCTCTACTTAGAAAATAATAGATTTCTTACTATTTTGTATCCTGTTCCCATTATCTTTATTTCTGCCCTCTAAGTTTTTAAGTTCATCTGTAATTCTAAGTTCAGCTGTAATTCAGCAATAATGTCTTCAAATTATTTTATCCAGTGAGCACTGCTGTGCATTTCTCAACAGAGATTATATCTGCCATTATGTTACCCATTCACCTGCCTATGCAGGATTCCTCTAAACATCTCAGTCTTTTCCAGCTTTCAGTGAAATTAAATATTTTATGTTTGGTATCTATTTTCTGATCTTTAGCCCTTTAATTAATAGCTAGCCAATAAATAATAACAAATAAGGTTCTTAATGTCTCAGCTCTTCCTTTTCAGGCAGATTGGAATTTTCACTCTTTTTAATATTTATAAGAATTTTAAGAATTAATGGAATAATGTATTTAAGCAAACATTTGTGTGTGTGTGTGTATTTGCATGTGTTCACATGTAGAAGAGTCTCTGCTCAAAGTGACTCAAAGTCCAGCTGGACATAAACAACTGCCCAGGCTTGTCCTGAGTGGAGCAGGAGGCCAGGCTAGGTGACCTCCAGAAGTCCCTGGTGACATGAAATATTTTACAGAATGGAATCACAGACTACTTGAGTTTGGAAAAGACTCTTAAGATCATTGAGTCCAAATGTAAACCACTCAGTTTGCCCAAGTTACTTTCCAACACAAATTTCACATTTTGCCCAAATTACTTTTTCATACTTATTTTGTCTAGAAGGAGAAAATTTGATAAAAAGTGGTACTTGAAATTAAAAAAAAATTAAAAACCACACAATTATTATTAGATTTTAAGTTAATGTTTTTTTATCACAGGTTTTAACTTTGTCGTACGACTTTGGCTTGTCTTGAACTTCTTACAAAATCTCAAGATCTACATGAAATCTACATTATTTTCTACAAAATTCTCCTCTTTCACTCCAAATTACAACTAAAGTAGCTCTTGATAGTTTGTGACTTTCACCAAAATTCTTTTCCCCTCTTTGCCTGCATCTTCTTTCCCAGATCCTTTAAATCTGACAGGGACAACCAGCCTTAGTCCTAGAGGGGAATTTTGCAAGTGTCTGCTGCTGGCTGAATTATTTAAAGAAACGGAAACAATGTTGAAAAGTTAAGAATAATTCTATATTCAGCTCACTTTATAACACTTTATTCTAATATTTTACTTTCATATATGTGTTCATTCATCAGATTGAATTAAACTACTATTTAAAACATAATACAAGGTAATTCTAAAATTTTCTCAGAAAAAACAATTTTGTGGATCAAACCTGCAAAGCAACCCCACCCAGCCATTCATTCACCACCCCCCACAGTGGGATGGGGGACTGTTTTCACCTTTTTGTAGAACAATTCTGGCTGGGAAACTGGTCCCTGGGCTAATGTGTTTGAATCTGTGGTGTGTAGAACAGGAATGATCCTGAGAAGGACTCTGTGATGGGAAATTGTCCTGGAGTGAGGATGGTGGTGTATGGCCATGTCAGCAGCCAAGAGCTGAGCTGCTCTCCCATACCAGGACCTGGAGTGAAGCAGGAGTGACAGACACCAGACAGAAGGGACAGGGAATATTCATGTACAGTAAATTCACAACCGTAAGGCGCACCTGACTATAAGGTGCACCCCCCGGGAGTCAGCAAAAATTGCAACATTGTAGATCAGATAAGGTGCACTCGTCTATAGGGCGCACTTTTTTTTTTAGCGAGGCTCCGCCCCCAGCTCCCCCTGCGAGGTTGCTGTCCGAGGCCCCGCCCCCACCCGG
>PYHW01009604.1:46666-64456 GCA_013186435.1 Turdus rufiventris | reverse complement strand
TGAAATTACTGTAATCTTACCAAAAACAACTCAGTGCATGTGTTAGCCATAATTCTTGTCCTCTTCTTGCTCCACTGAAGGATTCTGCTGCTGAGATGATGCTGGATGCTTCTGGACGCTGCTGATACTTGAACATAAAATGTGGCATGAATATGGCACACCGGTATGGATTGATGAAACCTGTCCAAAGAACTGTCTTGCCAGTGGGATGCCTTTTGTCTTATTGTTTAGGATCAGCATTATTGTCATTGATTATAATAATTTCACTCGAAATGTGGAATCAAATTTTTTGAGAGTAAAGGCATCACAATAATAACCCCACAGCAATAGACTTGGATCTAGCAAAACAAATAGAAGGCTTCCTTCGACTGTCATCCAAGCAAGAATCCAAGGAAAGTAATTTTCAATCATCTTATGAAGAAAGAAGAAGAAACAAAACAATGGAATTTTCACAAATGCCCTAATGAAATCAATGGACTGGTGTTCAAAGTCACTTTCCTGGACTTAGTGGCTTCAAACTTTTTTCAAATCACTGATTTGGGAAATCAGTGAATGAACAATGAATAGGGAACAACCAACCTAAAAGTTCACCTATTTCATAATGATCTAAAGGTATAGAAGTAGTCACTGGGCTATCTGATCTGAGGCAATCTGCGAGAGAGGAGAGAGTTTTGTTCTGGGGTCTTCAGCAATCCCAAGAACAACAAGCTACATCCCCAGTCCACAGTCAGGTCAAGAGAGCAGGCAGAACCAGCTACTGACAGTGGGAACTGGTTGGGAATCAGCTTTGGTTATTAATAAAATTACAGCTGTACTACTTGTTTTGGTACAAGGGAAAAGATGGGCCTATTGTGATATTATCAACACTCAAAAAAGACCCAAATATGTTTTGCACATGCAGCAAAAAAAGGCCAAAAGGATTAAGTGTCTTTTCCTTCACTCATACACCTTAACAGGGATTCACATGCAGAAGAGATTCTTGACAGACCAAACCAACCCTAAGATACTTTCCATGTTGTAATATTTTATTTCCACCTCATTGGTGACTGATCTACTATGTGTCCAACTGAATGCCATTGCCTGGACACAGAACATTGTAAACAATTATTTGGTAATAAAACCCTCCCTTCCTAATTTTATGAATAATGACAAGACAGAACTGTGACAAAGACTGCACAATTTCATGCACTGTAGTTACAGCTACCTGTAAATTCTTGCTGTGGGTATCCTTTCTGTGTTTTAGGGAGTTCACACACAATCCCTTCCCTCCCTGCGTTTTAGGGAGTTAACCTTGCGTTCTTTAAGACAGAAATTAAAAGAGAAGAAAAATCCCACCCCTAATTAAATAGTGAGAGAATTTTATAAATAGACATAGTTACAATTATGTTCACTGAGACATTCACTGAGCCTCAGCACTAACAGTAATTGTCTCACCTTAAACTGCACATGCAGTTACCACTAATGTACACGTTCCAAAAGCTCCACAGAGTGCCAGAGGGATTAGCCTAATTGGTGATAAGAGAAATTGTAGAAGGCTCCGTAGTTTGCATGTAAGTCTCAGAGGTATTAATGAACTGGTTGGTTAAAATTAGGTAGAATGTGGATCTTCATACAGGCTAAACTACTTTTGGGAATTCGGTGGTTCATAATTGAAGCCCAAAGTCCCCCTTTTACACATTATTACCATAATAATTATCCTATGTATAAGAAACTAAAATGGAGTTTTTCAGCAGTGTTCTATCTGCACAAAGGGTGTGTTTCCCATATATGATTTGTGTTATATATCAGGAATTTGTGTTTCTTTGAATTGATGATAATGACAGTACATGAAAACACAGCTAATAAATGCATTGGGTCCTACTTCAAATCTTATTAATAAAATGTTTTGAAAATCATGAATTGGGACTTTGTGACCTATTGATTTACACCCACAGATATCCTGTGCCTGGATGTGCTTCTTGCTCTGCTTTTACTTGCACCTTTATACATCTGATACCACTGCTCAGGGAACACAGACTGGAGCAAGGTGGGGAGGAAAGATGGTGGATTGAATCAGTGGGATTCAACCCCAAATTCAGCAGAAATAAAACAAATTATTATGAACTGTAGAGTCTAGGAATAAAACCTTTGCAAACATTTCACAGGACAAGGAACAATACTGGAAAACGTTAGACTTAGAGTAAATATAAGGAAAAAAAATTTCCAATGAGAAAAAATGGCAGATTGCCCAGAGAGGGGGTAAAAGCTCCATCCCTGAAAACACAGAGCCATGAGAAATCTGATCTAGTCAACTGCAGGAGGCATAGGACTGGGTGATATCTAAAGAGCTTTTCCAACTCAAAGTATTCTGTGATTCCATGAAATTTTGCTTTAGACAATATTTGAGATCACAGGAGTCCCCAGTAGCTCAGTTAATTCTATTTCATAAAGGTGACTTAATACTAAGGGTTGTTGGTGGTTTAAATAATTATATTTTTTATATGAGAGCATAAAACATCCTCAAAGCCTAATTTGGTATATTCAAGAAATTCCCAAGCCTCAATTTTCATTTACCCCCAAGTAATACTCCCTAGGTTTTTTCCTGGAAAGAAAGCAAAACAAATCACAGATTGTGATGTTGCTCACATTTCTGCATCTGAAGGTGTCTAATTAAACTAAATGTTTCTGTATTTTACCAAAAGATCCTTACCTGGTAGAAAAATTCAGGGCATTTCACAGATGAGTCATCTGGAGAACATAAAATAAAATTGTGGCTATCTGTGATCTCCATTGTGGTGGGGTGTGATAAGAAAGTCCAGGATTGACTTCTCCTTTGAGATGTTGGGGAAAGAGTTCAGATCATGGTCTCTCAGGGTGGTATTTTATTACAAAGTAAAAAGGCTCAGGGGTCAATCATTGCTTCCAAGAGACAAGACCAAACAGCACAGAGTGACTGCACTGCTAAAAGGATAATTGTCCTGAGAGCAGACTGGACTTACCAGTGCTGTGTGTCCCTTGGCTTTGCTCACCCCCTGCCATGTATATTGGTCCTCACATGTTAATATTGGTTTTGCACATTTTCAGTTCAATGCATCTGAAATAATGGGAAGCTGTGCTGCAACACTCCAGAATGGTGTTTCCATAACAAGGTGCTGAAGGGGTTGAACTCCCTGGGATAAAGCAGGATGGAGCTGCAGGTGTTTGAGGATGTCGTGCTGTTAAAATAGTACTGGAAAACTGAGAAAAAGCAAATGGTTATATAATTTAGACAGATTTTTGCCTGAAAGATCCTGGACGAGGGTGAAGGTGTGCATTTCAGCTCTGGGAGCTCTAACTCAGGTGAATGATTAATTTTTTTAGGAGGTAATCCCCTGGACAAGAACGATTGCAAAAATTTTGTACAATTTTGTGTCTGCTGGGTCCTTTGTCCATGGTTTTTCTTTTCAAAAGTTGCTATCTCCACCCAGACACTGATAAGGAAATCAACTGCTAAAGCTCAAGGGAATTATAGTGAATAACAGAACAGCAATTAGAAATTCCGTCTCTGGATGGGGAAATAAAAAGATTTTTTTTATATAGTCTTGATTTTTAAAGTAATTTTACAAAACACCTCTGTTTGATAAGGTTCTTTGGTCACCTCTGTGAGGGAGGTGGTCTGACAGCACTCATTGCCTTGAGGAAAGAGTTCAGGGTCTGCCTCTGCAGCTACCTTAGGTTCCCAGAATGTTCTTGAGAGAGTACCAGACAAATTCTGCAATTCTCAACTTCCTACTGGGTTGTACAGCTGCTGAATAAGACTGGCTATTCATAAAGGAAATTGCAGACCTCGGACAAACTCCCAGTGCAATCCCTTTCATTTAAACAAAATTGAAAAATATCACTAATGAGGTGCCAAATTAAGGCAGCAAGTGCTCATATACATTCCAGGCAGTTGATTATCTCTCATCAAGGTGCCTAAGTAATACAGTCCTCATAATGAACTAATGGATTTGCAGGTCCAGTTAACACAAAAGTTCAACCTCAGACAAGTTAAAGTTAATCAAGTACAAAAAGGATTAAATTAGTACATTTAAATTCAACTGACAGAGGCATTAGAGCTGTGCTGCATTCCCTTATTTTCTGCTTTGGTGTTAAGTGTTGGGAAGAGAATGGCAGTTGAAGTATCCCACTCCTTGGGGACTTCATGCTTCAGTTCTTTACCACCCATGCATATGGAGTCACTAATGACAGAGCAGCTACCCATCAGGGAATGCAATTCCACGTAGACATTTTCACCAAAATGGATTATTTCAGCCTCGTTGGTCACAGATTCTGTAGTTTTCCAGTGATTCATCTTACTATTAATAATGTCAGAGAATTTTAGGCCCTCGAATTAAATAATGATAAATAGGAGGCACTGAGCGAGCTCAGCAGAGGCAGTGCTGTTTATTTCAGTGTGAAGCTCTGTCAGGCCTGATAAATCGGATCCCTGAAATAGTTTATAAAGTACTGAATTGATGTGGCGGTTGGTGAGGGAGAGAATTAATGTTACGAAATAGGCCTGCAACCTAGATTTGATGAAAGCTGAGGAAAGCCTTTTATATAAATTCTGTGTCTGTGTAGGAAATGGTTGCAGTGAGAGGTGAAAGAGCTGCCCAGGGAAATAATGTGCTGCTGTAATCTCGGTGGGTACAGGTCAGGGAAGAAGGCACTCTGCAGTACCGGGCTCTGCGGCGCTGCACGAGAGCTGTGCCAACAGCAGGGGTGGCACAGGCTGCTCATTTATAACACCAAACACTGAGGACACATGCACAAAAGAAAAATGAAAGGCTTTTCAAGGATGCAGAAGAGGCTTTCGAGTTCCACATGACTGGTTGTGCCAGGAAGGGATCCTTGGTGTTGCCCTCAGTAGCGCAGCTGCTATTGCTAATCTCTGGCTGAATTAATGGTTTCCTCTTCAGATCTCTTCATAAAAATCCACTGGAAAATGCACATTAAAATCATCTTCCATGCAGTTCATAATTGTAGGTGGGTGCTTTCCAATTGCAGCAGATAGGATTGCTAGGAACAGTAGCCAGCAACAGAGCTGGCTGATCTGTGTGTACTGGGACACACTCAGCTTCCAGGAAAAACATGTTAGCCACAGAGATGGGAACTTTTCAAAGCTGCTTGCTGATGGAATTGTGCACGTAATTGCTGTTAAAGTTAGTGAGACCTGGTGAAACCAGATGTTACAAATGTTCAGTAGTGTAGGTGCAATATTTCTGGGTCATCACACCAAACTGAGGGGGAAAGGTGACAACAATGCTTATCCAGCTGTTCCAGCTGTGGCAACACACCAGTGATGAACACCTTACTTACATGTTTTACTTATTGATAGGGATTTATATTTTTATTTAAGTCTTTAAATAGGAAGTTTCTTTCTGAGATCCTGATGCCTGATGTATCATAGAATCATAGAATATGGTGAATTGGAAGGATCATCAGGATCACTGAGTCCTACTCCTGGCCCTGCACAGGACACCCCAAGAATCACAGCAGGTGCCTGAGAGCATTGTCCGAACGCTTCTTAAACTTTGTCAGGTTAGTGCCTGTTCCAGTGCCCAGCCACACTCTGGGTAAAGAACATTTTCCTGATAGCCAACTTAACCCTGACTCGGCTCTGTGCTGTTTCCTCAAATCCTGTCACTGGTCATGAGAGTGAAAACATTGGTACCTGCCCTTCACTTCCCCTCACAGGAATCTGTAGCTGCAATGAGGTCTCCTCTCAGTCCCCTCTTTTCCAGGCTGAACAGACCAAGTGACCTCAGCCACTCCTCACAGAGCTTCCTTTCAAGGCCTTTCACCACCTTTGTTGCCCTCCTTGGGACCCTCTCTAATTGTTTAATGTGTTTTTCTATAAGGAGGTGCCCAAACTGTCCCCAGCACTGGAGGTGAGGCTGTCCCAGCCCAGATCAGAGCAGGACAATCCCTGCCTTGCCTGGCTGTGATGCTGTCCCTGATGTCCCCAGGACAGGACTGGCCCTCCTGGCTGCCAGGGCACTGCTGGCTCGTGTTCAACTTGCCATGGACTAGGACCCCAGGTCCCTTTCTGCACGGCTGCTCTCCAGCCTCTCATTCCCCAGTCCAGGTTTGCCTCATCCCGGGTGCAGAGGAGTTCTGTGCATGGAGTTCTTGATGCTTTTCACTCTTTATTCAGTCTGTCTGCTGTCCTACTTCTGGATTTCATATTTGCTCATGAGGACACCCTAAAGATGGAAAGAAGGAAGGACTTTTTTTGATGTCACTACCTTTCCTGGCATCATGTCTCAATACTAAGGGTCAAAGCAATGATTATTCATGTAGGTCATAGACTTCAAACCATGTGATAGCCACAGGATGAGGCTGTTGGACTGGGGATGATAATTTTAACAATTCTGTATCTGCTTCTTCCTACAAGATAACAAAGGGAGCGAAATATGGTAGATATTTATCACCTCCAAAGCCAAGTTCTAGGTCTCATTGTTAGCTCTTTCTTTCCCCCCCCCACCCCATTAAATGGGTCGTTATTACAGGTATTCACCATCGACATTCTAGAGAGCTACATCATGGCCAAGACCTGAAAACTAAAGCCATAGCTCCTCTTATACAGCTCAGTCAGCAGAAAATATGATCAGTATAACAGGGGAATCAGTGGGTTAATATCTAAAGGGTAATACTTTCATGCAGTTGAAATGTATAATATCAGAACCATATAAATGGCTAGATAATATTCAGCATTTAGACTGAGTTTTGGGAAGAGCTTTGGTGTTCCCTTTTATTCCCATCGGGTTTATCTCATCTCTACTAACAACCATAAAATTACTCTGTAAATTGCATAAGTGCATGCAGTATCAAAACAATGAGAACACCATCATGATAGAAAAATAAATATACCTTTTCCTTAAATGCATTATTTATCAGCGATGTGCCTGGAAATGACTTGGTACCTCTTTTCTGTCTCCCTAGTCTTTGGTCCTTGATCTCTGAAAAGCACAGATCTGTTTGGAAGTGCCTTATGCAAGGAGAAAAAATGTAATGGGCTCAATTAAACAGTATTCTGATTACCTTAATATGGACAATTTAATCTCTTAATCTTCAGTATCACAAGATTAGGGGACGATTGTAAACTATAAAGTAAGATCAAGGGAAGACTTTCAGAAATTTCCCCTTAGTACTGACACAATGATATGCATTTAGAAATAATACAATAATACAACTTTTCTCTGACTTAGTCTTTTTTGTTCCCTTCTAATTCTGTTTGAAATAAGAAAGAATTGTAAAATATGAAATAGCTTGAAGGAGTTTAAAGAAATGTTCTGAAAACAGTAGAAAGACTCCCAGACACAGCTCATTTTCTGTATTTGCAATACAGATACCAGCACCTGAGCTAATTGCTGTGGTCTGCCTTTATAGTCAATAGAAAGAACCAAACATTTCTACTGCCCTATGTTAGCATGAGAAGGATTTATTCTTTGAAGTACATCTCTAATCCCTTCCTTGATCCCACCCCAATATATAGCAGTGCATTCCAGCAATGGGAAAGTGATGCTTGCTCATGGATGGGAATGCCAGATGTAGTCCTGCCATAATGCTTAGTTTTACTTTTTCTCTATATTTGCTTTTAATCTGTTTCAATTTTTGTGTTGTACAGTTGTTCCATATAACCATCCTCCTATTTCTCTGCCTCCATCTGATTTGATTTGTAGTAAATCTTTAGAATGCAGCACATCCTGGGTCCACCTAGGGTCTAGTCTTAGAAAGATGTGTTATGAGATGCAGCTCCTTTTAGAGACAGATGTTGGTGGGGGCAAAGCAAATTATAAAACCTGCTGGGAAGTGATTCAGGATAACAACAACCAAACAACAGCCAAAGCTCTTCTCAAGAAAAAGAGATACAGGTAGCAGAGAATCCTCTTTGAGAGGCTGGGAGAGCAGGAGGACAAATTAGGATGAAAAACACTAGAAAAATGTTTCAGAGAGAAATATATTTTATGGAATCTGCTTGGAAAGTATCCAGAAGGGAAAGAAGATGTGAATTTCTTGATTTTGAGACTGACAAGTTTATCATACAGTAAATGCTATCCTAATAAAAGGCTCTAAATCAGGCTCCAGCTGTCACAGACAAGTCTTTCTGTAGGGGAAAAACTTAGTGATACTCTCCCATTCAAGTATGCTTAATAGTTTTTGTAGTAATTACAATGAATATTAGCAATGAATGTGGGAGGCTCTGTGACTGCTGATGAAGTATCAACTTCAAAGTTGCTTGTGATGCATTAGGACTAGTAAATAAACTAAAGGAACATTTTAAAAAATGAAGCTATGTTTTGTATTTTAAAATGAGTATTATATGTAAACTGATAAAATTAAAGTATCGGAAATTCATCCAATGTGAATTTTAAATGCACTTTCATGCTCTATATTTATTTTTCTACTGGATAGTTAAACCTGATAGTTGAGTTTCTGGACAATGAAAATCCATTACAGGTCTGTGCTTCAGGACGAGGACCTAAATTTCTATTTTAACTAAAGCAACATTCCTGTTGGTAAAGTTGGCGTTTTTGGAGCCCAGCCTTCAATTTGTACAGCTATGCATCATACCAACATTTAACTGTAGCTCTATGATATAAAGCAGTATTAAGCAGAAAGTATATTCTTTAAAGTATTTTTCTCATTCCCATCTTTTCCTCATAAGATTTCTCATCTGAACCTGAGAGGGTTAAGACCAGGAATTTTCTAGCTATAAAATACACTCTGTGGAAGAGACAATGAGAGTTTCTGTGACTACTGGAAATCAACATTTTGTGTTCCCTAAAACTGTCTTTCACAGCCTTTCTTCATTGGAGATTTCAGATTTCTTGAGACTTCATATGACCTCCCTTGAGAGAGAAAAAATATTTATCCCCTGCCAGAACTGAACTAGAGGTATTTGATTATATCATGTATATCCAACAGCTTAACCTGCCCATGCCATAACCTAACATCAGGACAGGAATACATTGAAAGGTGCTCTTTCCTAATGCCAATGAAATGAAAGGCTGGAACCCTTTTTGACCTATTTAAACATATATGTATTCAACATTAGGTAAGTTCTCCAGCCTGCTCCCTCAAAGAATCCTGACAGCACAGGAAAACCTCCAGTAGGTGTCTCTGACAGTGAGTATATTCTGTTCTTTCTACTCAAATCCCAAAAGAATTTAGGTTTTATAATGCTTGTTACAAACATTTGTGATATGCTGCCAAGGAGTAGAAATAATATCTCTGAAACAAGTGTCAAGTCCTAATAGCTGAAACACTGATGTAGAGGGTGAAATGAAGGTAATTATGGAAAATAGAGGAGAAGGATTTTAGCAGTGTCTGTGGTACAGTTTTGCTGTAGTATGGGTTAACTCTCATCACGATCCACAACCTTAGAGAGTCAGGCTAGGCCTGTCGGTGGACAAGCCAACATTCTCTCACGGATCCATCTGGGAAGAACTGGACAATGAGCATTTAGGAGATGTTTCTGCCCATTTTCATAGACAATCATTCAGGTTCTTTGGCTCATGACTGGAAGGGAAACATTAATTTCATTATCAAGCTCAAAAATCTCAGACTCCATGTCAAACTGTAGGGTTTTTTTTGGCTTTCACAGTTTCTCCTTTGAAAACTGTTGCTTTTCAGACCAATCATGATCTAGTCCTCTGAGCTGTGGCAAGTGTGTGCAACACTGCAGTGTAGCACTGACCTGTGAGAGGTATAGCTGGTCTCTAGACATCAGTTGGAAATAAACTAAGCATTGTATGGGAAAACCACCCATAGTTGGAACTCTGTCTCTGCACCTCTTTCTCCAAATTCAAACACTCAGCAGGGCTTCCTCCTCACTCAGGGATGGTCCGATTGACTTCACCTGTAAAAAATAAAATTAGGTCCTTCAATAGCTTGATATTGCTGGTAGAGGACTGTAATCCCCTTCATCTCCTTCTTTTCTGGATGTAAAGAGAACCATAGTTTCCCTGTAACAGGATGTATCTTTGCCTGTGTTGTTGTAGATATGAGATCAGGGTGAAAGATGGAAAAACACCATATTTAAAAATTATATTTCCTAGCCACCAGGCTTGATATTGGTGAAAGCTTTGTTAGCTGGGATAGGAATAAATGTGTAGGTGTCTTTGTCCACATAAATAGAAATACATTTAGTTCCCTAGAAGATTAGGCAGATTCAGTCTAGTTCTTACAAAGCTAGACTTAAACAAAATCTTTTGAAGATTAAGACATAAATACTTGCTTTTGAATCAGTGCATAAAAATGCTACCAGTTCCTGCTTTTCCTATCATTGTTCTGTCTCCCTGGATCACTTCAATTTTTATGCTCTTATTCAACCGAGTTTAATAATTTCCCATAATTGACTTCAAGGTAATAGTTTGTACAGAAAGATTATATCAAGTATAGCTTTTCAAATTTGGCTGTAGCTTCCCATACACTGTGATTAAAAATGTCCTGATTTAGTCTATTCTCATGGAAACACACGAAATACAAAAAATTTGTGGAACTCCAAAATATTCATGTCCTTTTTACAAATCAGCAAATACACATGAATCAACAGGCATGAAGAAAACTGTGCAGTGTTTTTAAAATATTATTTTTTAATCTAACTTTATGGATAGAACAGTTAAAAATTCCAATAAAACCTGCAATTTATTAATAGCAATAATCAAGTTACCCGGGAGAATAATCTGAAATTACAATGCATGGTTTGCTATCAATATCCACAGCAGTCAATGTTATCATATTAACCTTTTCACTTTAGCGCTGGAATCATAAGTCTAATTAAGAGTTTTTAACAAAATAAATAGTTCTCTTTGAAAGCAGATTTTTTAAAATAGGGAGACTCCTAACTGTTCTCTTCTTATCTGTCCAGAGTCTATCCTCAGAACTTTCAAAACACCACCCTTTTCCTATCACCATAGAACCACCAATGCTGCATTTTATTGACAGGTTAACCAAATCCCTTCACTAGTAAGCAAAAATCCTCCAAACTGTTGTTGGTGTCCATCAGTGGATGGCATTCAGGTCAATTTTCACCTTGCTCTCCCAGTGCTGTTTTAGCTCTCCCTGAGGAGACCAGAAACCTGTACATGTGATGGCAGTGATGTAGGTTATTCTGAATGGGGTAAGATAATTCCCACGTGTTTATGTCCTGATCTTCATGAGTTTCATGATTAGAGATTTGGAGACACATTTGCTTCTCCCTTGCTGGGTCATCTTGTTCTTGTCACTTAATCACAAAATAAGCTGATTTGGAAGGGACTCACCAGGATCATTGAGTCCAGCTCCTGGTTCTGCACAGGATATTCCAGGAGTCACACCAGGAGCCTGAGAGCATTGTCCAAATGCTTCTGGAACTCTGTCAAGCTTAGTGCTGTGACCACTTCATGGGAGCCTGTTCCAGTGCCCAGCCACCTGCTTCACCCTCCTTTCTCTAATATCCAGAGTAAACATTCCCTGACACAATTTCAGGGCATTCACTCAGATCCTGTCACAGGTCACTGCAAAGAAGAGATCAGTGTCATGCATCTTCACTCCTGCTCTGAGTTACAGCTGGAAGGCAAGGTCACAGCATGCAAAGGGCAGGTTGGGAGAGTCAGGAAGAGCCAGAAAATGTGGCTGTTTTCTACACTGCAGCTTCCTGGAAGGAAAGTTTCCCAGGAAACATTCCCTGTATTTATGTATGACCTTGACACACTGAGCAGCTTCCATCTGCTCGACACGTGGATACCCTGCAGGTGCTTTAGATAGCATCTTGTAGATTTTCTTTTGAAAGAAATTGATGTTCATTTACTTCTTAGTGAAGGGACTTAGATATCTTGTTAATGAATAGCACTGGACTTTGGCCTTTAAACTACCTTTTCTCAGTAAAATCCTGTAGAAAAATATAGAGTTAAATTGTATAGAAACCTTAATAATTATCAAAAAAATCATGCATTTTTCTCTAATTACTCCCCTTTTTTTTTCTATAAATATTACCCTTGAGACCTAACATTTGTGAGGACACTCTTGAGTTTTTTCAGATATAATGCTGAGTTTTTTCTATAAATGTTTCTGATCAAGCAGAGTATTGGAACACTTGGCATTTAAAGTTAAAGACATTCAATGATAATAGATGTCACACTGAATTTTTCGTTCCCTGGTTATGTAAGGTGTATAATTTTAGAATTTGAACTGTATTGCTAAATTGTTCTCCATCCCAAACATGCTTCTCTAAATGCTCCTTAGTAGTCTCATAATTTTTTATTAAATTGTTTGACAGAATATTTAAAGGAAGCTAAACAAAAGGGATTCCAAAGCATCAACTTGCAACCTCAGACATGGCTGTATAGTCTGAGAAACCTATTGCTAACCTGAAAGCATGTTTGGAGAAACAGAACAGTATAAATGGTGACTTACAGGCCAGACACTGCTGATGTCCTTCACCAGTGTCTTCATCAATATAATTCAAGACATAATGTTACACGGTATGGAATTAATCTAAATGTCTTTCATTTCCATCTGAAACATACATTTACTTACATTTTAGTGTTACATATATAAAAAAAGCAAAAAGCAAAGTAGATAAAAAAAAAATTTAGTCAGCAGGGTCAGCAGGTATGTTAAGCTGTGACATTTTAGGAAGTTTTAAAGCAGCTGTCCAATCGCACTTCAGTCCATTTAGTACACCACGAGATAATCAAGTTATAATTAGATGCTCACTTGATTTTTTTTTCATAGAATGCTTGCTTGGCACATCCCAGAGAATGTAGTCTTCATGCTCTTCACTACTTTGTTTCTCCTTCTTTGGTTGATGGAGTAACCCTATCATAATGCCAGACTTCTCTGTCATCTGCTTTTTACCCACAGTTAGTACAGTACCCACACTTCTCCCATAGAAAATTTTTAAACATCTGAGAGTTTCACAGGTACATATTAATTTATTTTCACAGTAGCACATTTAAAATAGGGAGAAATATTCAATTTTTTTAGAAGTGAAGAATCAAAATACCCAGATAAGAAGGTCAAAATTGCATGCTCAGTTTTGACACAACCTATATGTTTTAAATGTTTCACCATGTCCTACAATTTTTGTACTAATTCAACTGTAAATGATAAACCATTATTCGTATTGGTCGGAGAAAATCCCAGGTCAGACACCAAGCGACCCCTCATGAAAATATTCTGGTCATGTTTTGTTTCACAAATTTGATTAACTCATGAAAGCTAAGAACTTTCTTTTTCCATAATCTTCAGCTCAGCCCTTGCTTGCCTTCCAGCTTCTGTAACATTAACAGCACATGAGAGTTCTTCATTATATGTGTCCATGTAAATTAACTCCTTGAGCAAGTTCCTCTGCTCTGAATGGGGCCAGAGTTGTGGAAATGTAACTTTTGATCACACACCTACGACTGCCAAATCCATTCACAATGCCTGCTATTCTGGCCTGGTAATCTGCTTTACAAAGGTCATTCAAGGCAAATAGGAACAGTTTCCAAAAGGGAGAATGTTTGAGCAAATGAATTAAATTTGGTATCATTCTCTACATCACTGAAAATGGTTTGTATCAGCAGGGCAAAGTGAATTGTACACGCTGGTGGCCAGACATGATCCATTGTGAGGGCAGTGTCAGCATAAGGAGTGTTACCAATCCCACCTCTAATTAACAGAACTAAAGGACATTATTTCAGTGGTGATGGGAATGATTGTGATTCCTCAAAGTGGAACTGAAGCAAATCAATCTGAGCCCATTAGACCCAATCCAATTAAAAAGGAGATAATCTGTTTTATGAGACAGAAACATGGCCTACAAAGAAGACATGATGATAACTAAAAGAATGGGAAGAATTATGATTAATTCAGCTTTCATATTGCATAGTTGCTCTGATAATTTTTTCAGTGTATTTAATAGTTCATATTACATGAAATCAAAATTGATGACTATTATCAGTAACATCACTTCTATCAACAGTGTTAATCTAAAGAAAAAATACAGATAATAAAACCTTATTTTTTACCACAGTCTTGTAGTTCAGAGTGCCTTTCACATTTCAACTATTCACTAGCTAATCTAGAGGCCATCCTAAATAGGATGGAAATAGATGAGCTATTTAATTAATAAAAAACAAAGTACATGTTTATCACTTCTTGATTTTTTTTATCATTTGATATAATGTTGTTCTAAACCAGCTTTCCTTTGAAAGCTGGAAACAGTGGCAAGACTTAGGGGTAAGTACATAACTGCAAAGTGACTAAGAGCTACTACCAGCTGTAATTAATAACATATTTCATGATTATTGAATCTATTCTGTGATCTCATGAAACATATGAGCTTGGAGTATCTGCAGCAGGAGAAAAGGATCTTTAAATATCATGTCATCGAGCCTTCCAGTTCAGAACTGTCTCAAGAGACTTTGAATAGTTCTGCTAGAGAGTTTTGGAACCAAAAAATGTCAAAAAGATTATTCAAAGTAAAACAGTGAATTGCTTGAGTATGCAGATTTCCAGAGAGCAGGCTTTTGCTCCTGGCGCTGACAGTTCTAGTACAGACTGGAGAGGGAATGTCATAAACTAATGTTCCTCAGCAGAAAACTTGAAAATGAACCAAGATTCACTCTTTTTGAAGCCTATCTGGCATGAATAAACCAACAGTAGGGATTCACCTTGCACCTGCACTTGATCAGATCCTCTGGGTTGCCACTGCAGTCAGGAGAGAGCAACAAGCCCCCTAAAGCACAGGCCAGTTGATCCTGAAAGAGCAGAAAAATGAATCAGTGCCTCTTCCTCCTTTCTGTGTATAGAGGAAGAAGTGGGTGACTCACTGTAGACAGCTGAAATGAGGTGAGATGAAACCCCTGCCCCACCACATAGGGCAGGATACTCAATTTTCAGTTTTTTTGGTGCACATTTTGATTCCATCTGCATATTTTTACTAACATTTCTCTCTATACTTCTCTTGTCTTTTGTATAAGATAGGAGATAATAGTTCTTCATCTTTGGAGTGAAAGGTAAGGCTTAACTGTGTGCTATCCAAATATCATGATTCACTGGACAATATCCTAGATGAATGGGTTGAAAGAGAAAGACAGATGCATATAGGAGATTATTTTTTGTTAAATCTTTGGACTCTTTTGATGTATAAGGCTGTGTGTCTTCAGTATATAACTGTTTTAATATTTTACTGGAACTGGTTAATTCATCCATAGTTTAGAGGATTTTAAGAATAACCCAGGTTCCTGTCAGGAAAATCTCCCCTGTTTTTCAGCTAAAAAAGGAACTGAACTAGATTTATGACTGCAAATACCTTTTTTCTTTTAAGGTGTAAATTGATAGACACCTTCCCATGAGACTCCCTATAGATATGGTGTCTACCTTAATGACTATTCCATATCAAGCTCACTCTGCTAAAGAGCTGCTAAATTAAAAGGCTGCTGTTTGAAGCAAAAGCTACAAACTGAATTTCAAACACCTAATAAGATACTGAAAATTACCTCTACCTTTCAAATGTCACATACTGTAAAAATACAAATTAGACTGAAAAATTCAGCCTAGCCATGATTAACACTATGATGTGTTCAAATAATCAAACATTATCCTCAGAGGAGTCTATAGAAGCAGATTATTATGAGCAGTAGTTCACTAATCATTATACAACTATTTTTATGTCATTGATCTAGACTGCCTTGTCTATTTTGTCAGTGTCACTTGGCATCTTTTAAAAAAGGTGATATTTTCCCCCACACAGAGACAGCTCGTCCTACAGCTCCAATTGATGTCAACCTTTGCTCACAGTTATCATCTGCACACAGCCAGGCTTCATTTTAAATCAGAGAAGCAGGGATAAATAAAACTGGATAGCTTTCAATTCTAATCACATCCTGCTTTACCTCGCATCAGCCAAAAAGTTATCATGAAATGATGGGCGTTTTTTCTGAGTAAGTTAAAAAGTAAGTTTAAGATTTTCAAATTTTCTAAAAAATAGTCTCTTAGATCTCTTATCTGTTTTGAAGAAAGGGTTCTTCTTTTCTTGGAGGATGAAAAAGCATGATTTATTTTAATATATATATTTTAATAATATAAAGGAATTATTTCAGAAAGAGAAAAAAAATCATATGTATTTTGCAAAAATGGAAAATGAGAAAGTCACTACATTTTGTATTATTAGATAGTCAGCACAGATTCCTAAATTTCCCAAAGCATAGTAATTGAATTTCACAGCTCCACTCCTGATCTTCACACTTGCAAAATTTTCTCCAATCCATAAAGCATGACACAGATGTAAACTCAAAGGAGCTGAGGGATTCAACCTTCTTGTATATTCCTCTTTAGTACTGAGTATCTATGTAAAAAAAAGTGAAGCTTCTGCAATTTAACCTTTTTTTAATGTGTTTCTCCATAGCATATCTCCAAGCACAGGAGTATGAAAGAGAATAAAAATTCTTACCTACCCTCTATGCGTGGTTTAGCCTAATCCTTGAAAATAAAAATAAAAAGCCATGAATAAGAACTGGGGCTAGCCAAGTGTGTAATATGCTGCACTAACAACACTCACTAGAGAGTAAATCACCTATGACTTAGCTTCCAGAACACACAGACTATTAAGGAAAAAATTTACACCATGTGATATCCTTATGCAATATAATGCAGCGATAGTCAACTCTAACCTTACCTTGGAACTCAAACAGAACTGCTCCAGAATTATTTATAAGGTTAGGCAGAGTTGCACTTGGCTTGTTAAAAGTATTTCTGTTGATTTTACTAGAGTCAGAGGAGAGCATGCAAAAGCATCACTGGGGAGGATGTTCTTAAAAACTGTGAGTTTAGCAGCACTTCTGTGAGAACTTCAAACAGATTGTGTCTGGTTAGAAAAAAAAATACTCTAAGGTTCAATTCTTTAAAAATTACATAGTATGTGTCTATAACAAGAATATGTAGGATGTCTGGATTGGGTTGCTACCTCTACACTGAATCTCTGCTCAATGTTGGAAACATTGTTCAGTCTCTGAAGTTCAGTTCCATGTCTGTAAAGGAGCTGTAATTAACTTTTCTTTCTACTGTTCTTTAATTTCTTTTCTTTACTTCAGGAAATGGGTTGTCTTTTCCATATTGCATTGAAGATGTATCCACAGAAACCAAATAATAGAAATATAATCAGTAAATAAAATCCAGGGTCTGATATTTTGATGACCATACTAAGATATCAAATATTTGAGATAGAACAGTTGTAACTTCAAAACGACCATAAAAGAAGTGAAGAATGGATGTAAATATCCTATCCTGTGAATATTGAAGTATATTTAATGTAACTTCACTATGACAAGATGGTGTGCAATAGCTAAGTGATTTCATAATTTGGAATTAAAAATACTGGGGACTAAAACTTTGAGGCTCCCCTGGAGTATTTCCAAATAACGTGCCACACAACAGAAATGTAATTCTCTACAAAGATTTTTGCTCCTGGTTCTGCAACTATCCTTCCTTTTAGTAGTTTGTCTCATTTTTTAAGGAGAAAATTAGTTTTAAGGGCAAGAGAAGAAGGAAAAAGCAATTCCCCCTCAACAGTCAAAATCTTCCTGGGCTGTAGAAAGGGTGACATGCTTTAATACCTTTAGCAACCTGCACGGTGGTGAGGAGAAGGGTTTGGCAGGGCAGGGTGGGAGCAGACAGAAGGCAGGCTTTGGCAGCCCTTTCTGCTGTGCCTGCAGTCCACACTGACATGGTGTGAGCTCTGCTGGGTGCTCTGCTTAGGGCTGGGGATGCTGTGGGTGCTCTGTCAGGGCAGGGATGCTGTGGGTGCTCTGTCAGGGC
>PYHW01009604.1:22675-38118 GCA_013186435.1 Turdus rufiventris | reverse complement strand
AATACACAAGATGAGATTTCTGGAATTTCTGTTTATCTGTTAGAAGGCCGTAAAGAAATCTTTCTGTATCTATTTTAGAGTTTGAATCCTACTCTACCAATCTTGACAGAATTTATCATAAGACAAATAATGACATTAGAAAGATGGATCGAATTTATCAAGGAAGATGATAAGCAAGTGCGTACTAGTGCTGGCTGAGATAAGTAAAGATGGAGCATATATTGCATGGCAGCTCAACCCCAGATTACAGGATTAAAAAAAAAAAAAAAAAAAAAAGATGAATTATATAGTGCTAACTAGCATGCCCAGAATTTTACAAAGTTTTTCAGAATTTGCATTTCACTACTTTGACTGGTGTCTGGCACTAACAAATTTTCAGAAAAATCACATACAAGCTTTTTTTATCCTTGAGAAGGAGAAAAATAGAACAATCCAAGAATATTTGCCTTATCCACAAATCTTAAAAAGCCCTTTCTTAAAGAAAGTCCTAAACCAGAAAAAACCCACAGAATATCAGACTCTTCCTGCACATGGTAGATATTCTGGCTTTACTTGTGAATGGTGTTAGAATAATTATAATGTCTAATAATTATTACGGTATCAGATATAAATGTACAGTATTGTATGGGAAAAAAAGTGCAACTGTAAGAAAAGTGAGTTCTGTCATTATAGCAAACTTATTATTACATCCTGCTGCTGCTTTTTACAATTTTGATGACTTTTTAGGGATAAGTTGCTTTGCTCTCTCAGGTTGAGTTTAAGTTATGAACCCCACACTCCATGAGTAGAAAATAATTTATTGCATTTTAGATGGGGAAAATATACTCTGTGCCTTTCTTTTCCTTTCTTCATGAAACCCTGTTTTGGAATACTGTCTGTGCACGTGCTGTGTGGTTCAGCTATGACAAGCCTGGAAGGGAGA
The DNA here is from genome assembly GCA_013186435.1 of Turdus rufiventris. NCBI lineage: Eukaryota > Metazoa > Chordata > Aves > Passeriformes > Turdidae > Turdus > Turdus rufiventris. The sequence continues at coordinate 37,196 of PYHW01009604.1, read as the reverse complement.
AAGGGAGAGATGAGGCACAAAGACTGAATGGCTCTGCAAGAACTCAGCAGCTTGTTAAGGCAGTGATGTGCAGCACGGGCAAGAAAAGGCACCAGGCACAGCACAAAGCACGCGTGGCGAAGCCAGAATTGTGATTGCAAAGATCTGGCATCCAAGGATTGACTTTATTCCCAGAAAGACAAGCAATTACAACGTGAAAGACCTGCAACAAAAGCTCGACTCGCTTCAGCTGGAACAGCCTGTTTGGATTTTGACAAATGAACCGGTGTCCATCAGGCTGAACCTGCATGAGGAAAAGGACAGAGACACTGCAGAGACAGCTGGGACCAAGGTCCTGGAGCTGCAGGACTGCAGGAGGAGAAGGAGCAAGTGGAAAGAATTGAGGGAACTAAGTAAAGGAAGTTCATTCAGAGCAGTGCACACAGCAACCAAGCCATGTGGCAAAATGCTTGAGTGACAGACTGCAACCTCTGTAGTGGCAAGCAAGGTTCAAGTTTAGTACTAACAGCACTTCTGATCTGCCATAACTAACCAACAAATGTGACAAAAAATATATCAGGAGCGGGAAAGATTTATGTTAATATAAAAAGGGAGAGAATGGCCAAAAAAATATGCAACATAACTACAGTTCTTTAGGTTTTAGGAAGTTTTTCATAAGAATTTTTATCCTAAAAGGACAATTGCAGAAAGGCACAGTGTTTCTTTATGAATAAGAAGGAAATATCAAAGACATAAGAACAGGTAATATCTTTTCTTATGATTCTTTTAAGAAAGGAGGATAATGAATATATTTACAAAAGAGCTGTTTTCAGTGCACATAAATTCAAAGGACAGGATGGAAGTTTTAGCAGTATGATCTATGTTATTTTAATGGAATGCAAATGACTATTTTTAACATATGCACCTAATAATTCAGAGGGTGTTGTCTTTGATGAGACCTTCAGGGCAATTTCACAGGAAAGGTGGAATATTTCTGTCACATAAGAGAACTTCATCTGCACTTCTTTCACTGAAAAATATAAAGATGAAAAACTATCCTTCAGTCAAAGAAGGGGAGATAAAAGATTGAGATAATGGAACTAAAGCTTGTGTGTTGCCAGAGAGATGGGAATCTTCATGAAAAGGATTGTAGTTAATTCCTCCAGGCACACACAGTTCATATTTCTGGCAAAGCAGCCAGACATACTGGGTGCACGAGTAAAAGAAAATACAACTGGTGTGTTACAGACACCCAAACACCAGTACTTGTTATGAACAGACCGTACAAATATCTAGTGTAACAATGTGATCATTTTAGCGCGTTTTTGCTAAATGCTGAGAACAGTTCATAGAGGATTATCACAGAGCATTATTTCAGAGGATTGGAGGTGCTGCGGGAGGAGAGGCTTGACATGATCTGGTAGTGGCACTTGCAGTCCAGAGAGCCAAGCATACCCTGGGCTGCATCACAAGCAGTGGGGCCAGCAGGTGAGGGAGGGGATTCTCCCCTCTAGCTCTGGTGAGACCCCACCTGGAATACTGTGTCCAGCTCAGGGGTCCTCAGCCCAGGAAGGACCATGAAGATGATTAGAGGGATGGAGCCCCTCTGCTATGAGGAAAAGGTGAGAGAATTTGGATTTTTAGCCTGGAGAAGAGAAGGCTGTGGAGTGACTTTATTGCAGCTTTCCAGTACCTGAAGGGAGTCTACAAGAAGGCTGGGAAAGAACTTTTTGCAGCGGTATGTAGTGACAGGGCCACAGGGAATGGCCTTAAACTAAAAGGTAGGATTAGATTAAATATAAAGAAGAAATTCTCTCCTATAAGGGTGGTGAGACGCTGGAAGTTTTCTAGGCTGGGCTGGGTGGGGTTTAAGCAACCTGGTCTAGTGGAAGTTGTCCCTATAGCAGTGGGGTTGGAATCAAAGGTCCCTTCCAACCAAAACCATTCTGTGATTCTATGACTGATTCTGTGACTGTTTCTATGAATCCATGATAATTAACACTATTTGCCCTAGAGTCTTTTTTCTTTTCTTGCAACAAGATATATTCGGTATTCACTGCCTAAATTAAAAATGAATATTATGATATTGTGTTCATGCAGAAATTAAACACAAGATAAGAGGGTCTGTGAAAAACAAGTGAAGCCATGTACCCTCTGTTTCCAAGAGATCATGCAGATAAAATTAATCAGGATTAAATATTTTGTGAATCCTAGTTTTTGACACTGCTGACACTGTTAGTAGAGCCAGACTCATCCTGTATAGCCTTCAGAGAAGGATGCTACTCTAGAGTCTCCAGTTTTAGGTACTCTGAAGGATGCCACTGTTCTGCTTTCTTTGCATTTTTCCCTGTGACCAGTAAGAGTCTCCCTCCCCTTTAGGTATGTTTGCATCACTTTAAAAGTAGGAAATAAAAACAATTTAATCTAACAAAACAAAGGGTTGAGGTTTTATTTCATGGACACAATTTTTTAAGCCTATATCCGACGAGCAGATCTTGTCATTTATGCAGGGGTGCTTCTGAGGTATTCTTCAGAGCTGGAACTATGGAGCCAATTCTGCTGCTGGTCCATCTGATGTGAAGATGAGATATTCATGAACAGGTCTCTAGCTCATGGCTAAGGATACCAGAATTTTTCTGCATCTTTCCACCCACAGCAGAACCTTTTGTCTTTAAATTTTTTATTTACAGGGACATACATTACTCTGTCTTTGATTAGAACTGCACATTTGTGAGACTGCAGATGAAAGATTCAAGGGGATTGTGTACGTTGTGATTTTTTTTAAAGTAAAAAGTCTCTGATGTATGGATTCTTCTTTTGAAGTTTCTTTTCTGTCTGTGCAGCAAACTGAACTACAGAGCAACCTCACTTCAGCCTTCCAAGAGGGTGTGATGTGCACCACCACATCTCCCCATAGCTTAATTCTACCTTAGAATTATAATAAGCAGCAACTCTACAGCATCAATTCAGTCACTTGTCACTTACTGTCTGCAGAAGGCAGGGCTGGAATATGAGAAAGCAAATGACAAATTTGACATTTAGAATGATTTTTCCAAATCAGATCAATTGTTTGCCCTTTGCCGGCTTGGAGTATTCTGAGTGTCACAGGCCAGCTGAAGAGATAAGCAAGTTCTTCACTTCTACTTAAAAAAAAAAAAGACACTGATAACAGGTATAACAGATAGTATCATACTTTCTTATTAAATTAGAAGTAGCACAATTTGAATCTATTCCATATTGTTACTCCCTTAATGCTGCATATGACATTTAGCTTCAAGAGAAAGAAAATAAATTGATAAGAAAAAATCAGTGTTGCATATTATATGAACTAAAAATGTGCTAAGTGGTGATTTCTGAAATTTATTAGAAAAATGTCATATAATAATAGAAATGTAAATAGGAAATTTTAAATAAACAGTGAATTCTCAAAAAGACTTATTTCTCACCTTGTTCAAATTTCATCAATGATTTAGGAGGAAGTGTTAAAATGGTTTGCATAAACAAGTATATAATAAATATATAAAAAATATAAACAAATGAGAACAAAACTCATGATGTACCCATGGTACAGGGAGATTTGGTATTGGGAAGGGTAGTTTAGAAGAGAATTGTAAATCAGTCATTCTGCCTAATTGCTGGGGCTGTAGATGGTGCTCTCCTGAGGTTGCTTTCAGCTTTGTATGTCTTTGATTCTTTGCATGATTAAACAGAAAAAGCTCCCAGATCAACACTGTAGCTGCAAAGAACTAATATGCTCTTCAAATAAAATAATAGGGGAAAATCTTACTACAGTATAATGTTAAGTTGTTATAATAGTGTTCAACAGAAACCAAACAAAGAGTACAGTGATAGCTTTGAGAGGTTTTCAAGAAGCAGCATGAAAATGACCACAGTATTTAAGATGTACTATAAAAATGAGGAGCAGTCAAAATGTGCAAGTCTAAAGTTTATACCTTCATGGGCTTGGTGAGGGTGCCATTTCACAGCACTCCCTTTTCCCACCCCTTGATACCAAGCCCCATTGAGATATTGAAAAACATGTTTGTGCAACAGTGCAGAGAACTGGAGCAGAACTCTGGCCTAACAAGTGCATATTTCTTTCTCCAGGAAGAGAAGAACCCAAAATAAGAAGATGAGGAGTGAAGGGACCTCACATAACTGCTGTTGGTTCCAAAAGTATAGCCTCATCTCCAAGACAGTCAAAATTATGTTTGATTTTCTGTTTGAGGAAGACTTTTGCTTTTAAGAAAAATAAACAGCGTGGACCTGAGTTTAATGCCAGGGAAAAAGGGCAGCCTGGATCTACTTTGAGAGATAGGACATATACTGTCATGCTGACATACAGAATCACAGAATCACAGACCATTCTGAGCTGAAAGGGACCCTCAAGGATCATCAAGTCCAACTCTTAAAAGAATGGCCTGTGCAGGGGTCACAACCTTGGTGCTACTGGCACTGTGCTGTAACCAGCTGAGCAGTTCTCAGGGCAGTGCCATGACACAGTGTCATCCTGGTGACACTGCAGTGGGAAGAGAGACCTTGGCACATGAGAGATGCGCAATCACCAACCATGGGCACTACTGGATTCTGCACCTGGCACAGAGCAACCCTGTGTATAAACCAGGGCATGGGAGGCTGGAAAACAGCAACACAGAAAGAGACCTGAAGGTCCTGGTCCATGGCAAGTTGAATATGAGCCAGCAGTGCCCTGTCCTGGGGACACCAGGCACAGCATCACAGCCAGGCAAGGGAGGGATTGTCTGCTCTGCTCTGGGCTGGGGCAGCCTCACCTTGGGTGCTGAGGACAGTTTGGGCACCACAGTATAGAAAAATATATTAACTATTAGTGAGTGTCCAAAGGAGGGCAAAGATGGTGAAAGGCCTTGAGGGGAAGCCACAGGAGGAACAGCTGAGATCACTTGGTCTGTTCAGCCTGGAAAAGAAGAGGCTGAGGGGGGATGTCATTGTGGTTTTCAACACCCTCAGAGAGGGAGTGGAGGGGCAGGTACTGATCTCTGTGTCCCTGTGGTCAGTAACAGGACTCAAGAAAATGGCATGAAGGAATCAGGGGAGGTTTAGGGTGGATATCAGGAGAAGGGTCTTCACCCAGGGAGTGGCTGGGCACTGGAACAGGCTGCTCAGGGTCACAGTGCCAAGCCTGTCTGTGCTCAAAAAGCTTCTGGAAAATGCTCTCAGGCACATGGTGAAATTCTTGGGGTGTCCTGCACAGGGCCAGGAGTTGGACTTGATGATCCTGATGGGTCTTTGACAACTTAGCATATTCTACAAATAGCAGGAGTCTCTTAAATCAGAAGAAACAGATTTGAAAAGCAAAGAAAGGGGATGGGGGAACGCTGCTGCTATTTTGTGCATGGTCCAACACACTGGGTGTCACACAGGGTGATATTAATTACATCACCCTCCAGAGCTCCCTCATGGGGGGCAGCACAGGGACACTGCTGATCTCTCTGGTGACCAGCAGTAAGACTTCAGGAAATGAAATGAAACTGCATCAGATTGTACATTAGGAAGAGGTTTTTTAAATGAGCAGTGGCTGATCACTGGAACAGGGTCCTCGGGGAAATGGTCACAGGCACAAGCCTGTCAGAGTACAAGGAAAGTCTGGATGAGGCTCTTAGTGATGCAGCTTTGTGTTGGACACTCCTGCAAGAGCTGGCAGTTGCACTGTATGGCCATTATGGACTCCTTTCAGTGTGAGATTTTCTGTGATTCTTCAATTCGTGCTGTTTTCAAAGACATAAATATTGAATGGAGATGGGAGGTACATGGCTTTGGAGGTACCCAGAACAGCAGAACAACCTTTTAAGGTACAAGAGGTTAAAGGCAGCTGCAAATACCTCTTTATGGTTATTTTTCAAAGAGAATTTGCTAAAGAATTCTGTTCTCCAGCTTTGTATCTAAACACTTTCCCCACCAAGTATTACATACAAGAAAACAGCAACTATGGAGCTGGTCAATCAGCAGAGTGTGAGATCCCTGAGGCACCTGGCCCTACAGATGCTGTATGAGGGCTGTGTAGAGGACTCCCTAGAGAAGAGCATTTCATTCTGCCATCCTGCTCCTATGACATTACACAGAGGAAAAGCAACCTTGGCTCGTTGTTGGAGCTGTTGAGCTTGGCTGTGCTCTCAGCCAGCACTAGCTGCTGCTCAGTTGAGTTACATCCTTCCCATTTCTTATGCTCAGGACTGGGATGAATTAAGTAAATCTTACAAATCCATACATTTTGGGGCAGGGGAGGAAAAATGGAAGAGTAAAGGAGAAAACAGTTTCATTGTATCCTCTATGGTATAAATTTGTATATTAATTCCCTCTCTACCTCTCTCCCCACTTCTTTGAAACACCTGGTGAGGGCCATCATCACACATGAAAATACACTTAAATTGCCTATTTGGTACAGCACTGTAGCACAATGCTGTGCAGTAACACAGAATTTCTAAATAGCAGCATTATGAACTGCACTCTGCAGCTTATCACGGATTGATTTCGTTTGTTATTTTTCCAAGATTCTCTTCTTTAAGAAATAAAATCTTAGAAGCATTACCTGTAATTGCTGTTTAAGATTTTTCAATTGACACCATACTCTTAGCTGAGTCAATTAGCTGTGTGGGGTAAGACTTCAGTAGGTGTAGATGTAATTCCATTGGCTTCACTGGAGCTGAAACAGTGATAACTAGATGAAGATCTGTCTCATAAATCAATAACATTTCAAATAGTTATTTTTCTGAGTTCTGTGGTGAAGCTTATCCATATTTTTTTTTCCAGAGAAGTTTATCTAGGGCTGCTAATTTCTCATATGTCTTATACGTATGTACCTGTATGATGAAGTGGTGAAGTGATGAGGTGATGAAGTATTTGCCAAGAGGTAAGCCAGTAAAGGTTTCTAAGGCCGAATACACATCAATAAAAATATTTTAGTAATTGAAATTGTGTGGATATTCAGAAAAGTAAAGATATATATTAAGTCAGTGATAGTGAAGATTTTCCCCAAGTTTTAGATAAGTCTTATTCACCCTCATCTACTTAATTCTTCCCTCCAGTCCAGTGCAGATGTTGGTGCCATCATAAGACACAGGATTATGAAAGCATTAATAGCATGGTCTGGGAAAAAATGACAATAGAAATAAATTTTTTCCAGAGGCCTTGCAGGGCCAGGACAGAGTCCAGTCTTGTAGCCCAGTCAATACAGAGGTGCCATTGCTTATAGCAGGAATGCAAGCAAGGCCAAAGAAAGGAGGAGATATTGGAAGGTTTGTGAAACCTCACTTTAACTGCATGAATATTGAACTAAACATTCTCATCATTGTTAATGGATTAAGTTATTTTAGTTAACTAGACCAGACTAATTATAAATTATTGGCTTTGCGTACCAAGCTTGTTCCTTTTGCCTATGGTAAGATTTTAAGTACAAAAAAAATACAAAAAAATTAGGCAACTTAACATCTAATTTCAAGGCAAGAAATTGAGAGAAAAATGCATTGAGTAGGTAGGGTTTGGGTTTCTTAAATTTCTTTCCTGCAAATAGTTAAGTTTAACCTTCATTTGGTATGCACTGGAAAATATGCAGAATTAATGCAATAGTTCCAGATTTGTTAAGGAAGAGAGAACAATTGCCAAGTCATAAAATAACACACATTACACGGAATAAATATTTTGCAGACATTGCAAATAGAGGAAACTCAGAGTCTTAAATTACTTCTTCACTTATCTCAAGCTAACATTTTTGTAAATCTTTTATGACTCTAGCAACTGCAAACATTCACCAAACACTGTAGTTACCCTGGTCAGTGGCTATGTAATTATTGATGGTAAATCCCAAGAGATGTTGTTAAACATATGTTTAGCACTTTAAACTATTCTATAGCTTTCTTGTACCTGAAAGGTTGATCTCCAGTGCCACTGAAATGCCACCCTTCAGTGTTCTTTTCACTCAGTGTTTTTTACCTTTTTACCTCCATTTTTCCTTTTGAAACCTTCAGCCAACAATTGTTTCTCTCTCAATAAAGGCATTTTTGTCTTTTCTTCTCTTGGGGGGATCAAGCCCACATGCTTTCTCACTCCTTGGAAACACTACTGCCACTTTCCTCCAGTCTCCTGTACTCCCCTGGGCCATGGAGCACAGGTAGTTCAGCCCTGGGCTTAGGCTTAGTGGACATTGTCCTTCTATCCATTTGTGCTGAATTCCAAGATGTGGGCTCAAATACATCTGTTTTGCTTTGTTAGACTTGAGACAATGTCTTCTTACCTCTTCTGTGAGACATACATGTTGATGAAGCAGCATGTACAGAAATAACTGCTCCCCATTTGTATTTTGAAGCTCCACATTTGTGAAACCTGGCTTTAGGCAGCACCTCTCTTCAAAGCTGAGCACGTTTTTACCTGTGGAATGTGACCTTTTTGACCCTGAATTAAGTACATAATTAACTAAATGAACATGCTAGTAATCATCTGGGTATGGATCAGTCTCACTTTCAGCATGCAAATATAGACAATATATATACACATGTTTTGACACATACATTTAATGGCATTTGTGCCTACAGCCTTAATGATTTTGGTCCAGTGTTAGTTGTGCTATATCACAGACATAATAGAGAAATATCTCAGGAAATAGCAGGAGGTTTCCAATTCAAACTAAATTAGAATTATAGGACTGCCATGATCATTCTGGAGCTTTGGCTGCTTTATTAAGTACCCACTTAAACTTACATCAGACTAATAATGCATTTGCTCAGCTTGAGAGTCTTCACAATGAGGAAAAAATGTATTACAAAAATCTTTGTTTTAATTTACTTAAACAATTTTCAGAAACTGCTGGAAACTCTCAGGTATGATCCCTAATAAATTGCTGTGTCTGCCACTGCTAGTAATGCAATGGAAATGCTTTTAAATATAGATTTAATTTGGGGTCTCAGTTGGCCACTATGCAATTTTAATTCTTTGGTTTAAAAAGAAGGAGTAAATTTCATACAGTGACTGAGAAGAGATGTGTGAGCAGCTTATTCTGTGTTCATTAGAGTTCATCCATGGGAAGCAATGAAACTTTCTCTGGACTGATGGAGATGGGAAGGGCTGCCCTAGCCTGATGTGTTGGGCAATGAAAACAAATTGTCTTCCAGAGCTTCTAGTTCTGTACTATATGTTTTGGAAGGAACTATATTTGTCTTTGTTGACAAGAAAATTCTTTTGGGTAAGACTTTAGTGAAAATGTGAAAATAATTGTGTAGAAGTGCTGAAAATTCCAAGAAGAATTATATAATTATTAGGCTTGGGAAAAATATTTCAGTCTTTTCATCACAATTTTCTGTAAGCCTGGTCATATAGGATAAATGCAGAATAACTTTAGTCCAAATAATATGAAATTGAAAATTAAAAAGAAAAAAAAATATTAAAAATATTTTTATTTGATTTCTTTTGGGTTTCTTAATTCTCAATATTTTTAGAGTTTTGAATCTTTTGTCCTGGTTTGGGATTTTAGATTACTTTAGAATCCCACAGTTTTTCCGCATGAGTTTTCTTTTATCTGTTGCTCCTGTGGCCTGAACATATCTCTTCTTTTATTAGATTCTGTTAGTTATTTAATAGGGGTTTAGTGGATGCTCATGTGTTCCATTTAAAGACTTTCTTCATTAGGACTTCCTTTTAGAGAAGAACTTAATACACTCAGATATATAAACTGAATAATATCAAAAGCTTCTTGATAAGGCACCTTGAGGAGGAAAAATAAGTGGGAAGCAAGGCAAGGAGAAAATTAAATTCAATAACAAAGAGTACAAAGTCAAAAATTTAGGGACAATAGAAATTACTGCTGTAAGATGGTATTCTCTGGAAACAACATAGAAAGAGAAAATGAGTTGATCAGTAGATCATTGTATAGAGATATAGGCATCAGAGTTATAGTTCAAGGCACCAAAGAGACCTCAAATAGATCATCACTGCTGGCACTCAGGAATGATGAGTTATAACCTAAGAGTTTGAGGAAGAACTACGAGGATGATCAGAATAGAGATGACACTGCAATTCCTTTTTTAATTTAGCAAAATGAAAAAGATGCATGGATCAGAACTTGGTATTAGTTGGTTGATCAAAGTGAGTACTATATAGCAAGAAGAGCTCTTTGAGTTAAAAGACATAAAAACAAATGTACCTTAGCTATCTATGAACAAATTTAATTTGGAATTCTGAAATTTTTCTCATCATCAAGGCGCTAAAGGCATGGGGCAACATCTCTGTGATGGCCTGGAGTTCCACATAAGGAGAAACACTGTGCAATTTTTTCACTTGAAAATGAAATTTGATCCAGGATGTTTTTTGTCTCTTTCCAGTCTCAATCCTTTCGTCCTACAACATAGAATGCTTTGGTGTTTTATTTTATTGCAGTCACAACACACACATACTCTCTACTTGCAGTGACCACGTATGTAAATGTGTGTGTGTGTGTGTGTGTGTGTGTGTGTGAGCCTGTGTGTGTTTCTTCTTGAAATCACATCACATCTTCTTCATAAGTGTTTTCAACTTCTCAGTGCTTGACTGAGTGGAAAATATCATTGGTTTTTCATTTTTTCTGGCCACAAGGAGACCAGGAATGGAGATTCTGCTCCTCTCTGGCTGCAGTGTTTACTGAAGTCTACAGAAAGTCCCCTCCAGCAGAGGATTTCCGAGCTTTTTCCTCAGAAACTCAAGGAGCCCTCAACCCCATTCAGCCTTCTTGTTGTGTTGCTTGTCTACAAGTTTTTGGGAGAAAGAGAAAAGGAAAGTGGAAATTGGCATGACTTGTTGCTAATAAGGGTACAAGACATAAAATGGTGAAATGAAGACCGGTGTCCCCAGCTTGTACATGTTGATTTTTCATAACTTCAAAACACTTAATGATACACTTTTTTGATAAAAAACTTATTTCTGTGGAGTGAATTTTAGAGAAAGTTTGTTTCTGAATCTCATCATTCAGGGAAAAGAAAACAAAGAAAGACATTGTAGCACTCTAGAGATTAAAGTAGTATTTGGTTCATGTGTATGTTCTAGCTAATCTTTTTAAAAACTCATAATTTTTAAAGCCACACTAATGATTTTTAACTAGAATGCGCTATGCAACTTGCTTTCTGCTGTGCTAAGCAAGCAGGCTGCACTGGTCCATGAAGGAAACAAATGAGAACACAAATGTAGGAGCGTGTTTTAAAATGCAGCTCGTGTAAGGGAAGAGTTCCTGTGTTTGCCATTAGTGACACAAACAATTCAAGACAGAAGAACATCTGGAGGCTGTCTCCAGTAATCAGATATTCACTGGCAGCTGGTAAGATAACTCACTGAGAAACAAATGAAAACCATGTCAGGCACATACTCTTGGCAATTAATATCACAGGATTCGATTGCAAGGAGTACTGATTTTGCTTCCTTTATTTCATGGCAGCAGTATCCAAAGGAGAATAATGCACACCTCCATAGCATTGCGGCAAAATAATCACAAGCTGATTACTCATTTGTTTTGGACACATGAAGAGTTGTTAAATACTACTGAGAAGGTAACATTTCCTACTGACACTTCAGTGTTTTTATTTCTTAATATACTGAACTTCTAGAAGTTCAGACTGTGTTTAACTAAACAGTTTTGCATTTTTCACCTCTAAATGGCTAACTATCAAATGTGCTCAAAAGAGTTATACACTTGGTAAAATTGTGTGATTCTGAAAATTTTGATGCTTTATAACAGGAAATGCCATGAAAGATGTAGTCTAAAGCAGCCGTGTTAATTTGATAGTTATGCATTGAACATCACCACCATTTAGATTGGAAGGGAGCCCAGGTGGTCTCCACCTCCCCCAGCATTCAGAGCTTGCTCAGGATTTTATTCTTTTGCTCAGGGAGAACTCTCAGGACTGGAGGAAATGCAGGCTGCTCCACAGCCCAGCCATCTCCATGTGGATGGGTTTTCTCATTCATTCCCACATGGTTTCATTTGCAAATTTTGGATTCCTTAGATGAATACCGGTGCATAAAATCCCAAAATATTTAAGGTTGAAATGTTCTGAAAACATTTATGTGTGCTTCAATAAAGTAAAATATATTTACCTGAATTAAACAACACACTCTTTAAAAATATTTCTATGGTTTATGGAAATGTTTTCTTTTTTGTCTGTTGCTGAATTTGAATGCAATCTTTTCTTCAATTTTGGACACCATTGACAAATTGTACACATTTCTGCAGCAGAATCAATCGCTTTTGACCCAACTTCTTTGAGTTTTTAAGAGTAATATCAGAAAGGTCTTTCATAACAAAAATTTCATGTCTCCAGAAGCACTCACTGGGTTTGAAAATTTATGTAGCTATAAAATAAAGAGTGTCAGTAAGTTGAACTACTGGAGACTCATTTCACCCAATTGGTTTTCTTTGAGGTTTTGGGAAGATTTTTTTTTTTTGAGGGGGGGGGGGGGGGGGAAGGTTTATTTTGGTTTTTGTCTTGTCTTGTTTTGTTTTGTTTTTGTGGGTTTTGCTCTTTTTTCTATTTTTGGGGGATTTTTTTTTGCATGATAAAAATTGCATTTTTAAACAGTTCTATTTTTAACCACTTTTCTGTGATATGAGGTTGTCTTTTAAACTGAAGTAGTACAGGAACAAACACCACCTTCAAATGAAACCAAGAAAATAATCCTTCACCCTGAAATGAGCTTAATTTTAAGAAATATAATAATTTATTGATTGTTCCATTTTTGAGGAGATATAATCAATGGATGTCATTTTGCAGAGAGGGTACAAGATGTTTTTTGTATACAATGTATTTAGTTGCAATCCATTGAAAACCATCTCGGGAAGACAGTATTTCAAGTCTTGTGCAGCATATAATCATTATTTTAAAAAGGATTCATCATACTGCTTGGATGAAAAATTCACACGAAACAGACAGTATTTAATGAGTAAATCAATAATGCTCATTTCAGGAAAAAATTAGGTATGGAATATAGTTAGGGAAGATAATAAAGCAAGATCAAATACTAAACCTCAGAACTGATGACCCATTAGGGATAATACAATTTACTTCAGTATCAAGCTGAAGTATATTAGGAAACTTACATCATAAAATTTGCTGTGTAAATGCAAATTCAATTTAATTTCTCATATGATTAAAGCTCAGAGAGAAAGGAATTCTACTGCAGTGTTAAATAACAGTACATCAGTGAGTTACACTGGATAAGAATAAGCATAAAATGTTGGTGCTCATTATTAATAAATTGCTATATAAATATATCTTATTGGTCAGAGAGAAATACACAGGTCTGTTCTCAAGCACAGTTGTGTTCAGAGATATGCTTGGTTTGCTTTACTTCAGAAATGAACTTCGTTGCAAATGCTGGCTTTTTTGTGTATCTGTTTTTTTTCCTCATCTGTGTTGCAGTAAATAACCCTTAGAGAACTGTAATTTTAAAAAGGGGAAATGGAAGTTTCATTTCACAGGGGATTCTTCCCAGACAGCCTAAACTGCTAAAACTCTGCCACCTCCATGAACACAAAAACCCCCAAAAGTAGAGTAAGAGCAGTGAAACCTCCTGCATCCCTTAATTAAATCCCATTAAAATCGCTGGGTAACAGGGGCAATTTGATACGAGAAGAAAGCTGTTTTAGTCTTCAAGTCATAAAGACTTGTCCTGACAGAAAAACTATCCAACACATGATTTTGCAGGGCATGATAGACAGGACTGGCTGCCATAATTTCATATTCACACTTCCTGTGCTTATGTGTGATTTCTTAAATAACTCCAAGCAAAATCTAATTTTATTTTATATGGTTGTGCACATATCTGCTGCTCCTTTGTGCTATCACTTGAGGGTCAGCTGAGAGATATAGTTAGTAAAATCTCTGTCTAGTGAAAAAATCCCCCAATCTGTACATGAGTAGGGAAGAGTTTGAATCTCTTCTGAATCCCTGGAGATCCATTCAGCTTGCAAAATACAAGAATGTACTGATATGTCTCATAGGGAACATAGTAAATGCTACCAGCATAATTCATTAAAAAAAAAACAAACAAAGAAGTTATGTAAATCACATTCTGTGTTTGGCTGCATTACCAGCTGCTGCTGAAGCACAAGGGTTCAACTGGTGCATACCTGTAACCCTGTTTCCTGAGCATGGTAAATATTTATGAGGATCATTTTTAAATCATCTGAAATTTGCCCACCACTGCATTATTATGTAGATGTTCCAGCTGAAGTCATTGATCCATGTATGATTTTTCTAGTTCCTTTACTATTCTTAAGATGTTTTCCACAAAGGTGAGGCACATGCAGGGGTGCCATCCTCTTGCATACATGAGCATTCACGTGTTTGACCCTTCATGTTGGTGTCTTGAGTTACAATACAGGGTGTGATAAAAGGTATCTATTTTATCACCATCTGTTGAGGGTGGCGGCAGTGATCCTTATCTCCATGGGAGATATTCTGCTAATGGGCCATCCATTGAAACCAGGCAGGGCATTGTTCTTTATCTTTTTACAACCCATCCTTCCTCCAGCCAGTCATTTTCTGCTAAT
>PYHW01009604.1:9012-22566 GCA_013186435.1 Turdus rufiventris | reverse complement strand
TTCTTTGTAGTACTGTATTTCTATTTTAATTTCCCTAGAAAAGAACTGTTATTCCTAATTCCCATATCTTTGCCTGAAAGCCGCTTGATTTCAAAATTATAATAATTTGGAGGGAGGGGGTTTACATTCTCCATTTGAAAGAGAAGCTCCTGCCTTTCTCAGCAGACACCTGTCCTCCAAACTAGGACAGTTGGGAACTCCCAAATCTTTTTGTCATTGCCCTGTGGTCAGGAACAGGTCCCTGTTGAAGGCTGTCTTAAACCCTGGCTCCATTTTCAGAGGTGTGGGCTAACTTTAAAAAGGCAAAGGGAAGAGGAATTAATTTTGTACTAGGAAATTAAGTGTAAGAAAGGTATTTTGTTTCGTAAAAATTCCTCGGATTTGAAGGAAAACCATCTGGTCCTAGATTCCAATCTTATTATTGGAAATCAAGTTCTGTCTGAGGTTGTAAATTTTCAAGGATTTAAGTCCTTGTCAGTAGCATGACTTTCTTTTAGGGAAGGCAAAACTAAGTTATTCAGAGAATTATGAATATTTGTGGTGGAGCTGGTACCTCAACACAAGCCACAGTCTGGGAGGATAAGGAAAAAAACGGGTATCTCAAAGTATTAGTTAATTTTCAATTAAAACAGTAGCTCTTGAATATTTCACGAGAATATTTTTTTTCTTTGTTTTCTGTCGTCTCTTCTTTCTGTCTATTATGAAATACAAAGGAAATACTGCAAAATTCCAAGTGTAATTGGATGAGTTGGTGGAAATCAAAATATAGAAGATAAACCCATTTACTCTTCTCTACATATTACAGCTGTATGCAACACTTATAAACAAATGTAATGGCAAATATTTTTCTATTGTATCTCAGATATACAATTTATTTATATTCTCCCATCATCAGTTGTTGCTCCAAGCTAATCTGGTTATTGCAGTTTTGTGTAAAGTATTGCTTTTTCTATTTTGGCAGGCCTCAAATGATCTTTCTGATATAACTTACACTGAAATATTTGTTTATTTGACGAACCTTGGAATAAATTATGCTCTTTTTTTAGCAGGATGTGATACTATGCAGATAAATTTGATACAGAAAGAAAGTAATATAAGTATGGGGCTTGAGTAACAATACATAATTTACACAATAAATAGCAAGTTTTCTTTATAAATGACAGTACAGGGTTGTCCTGGTAATTTTTCTAGGTATTAATTATTGTAATAATTGTTCACCTGCAGAAATCATTGGGTGATGGACAACCTGTAGTTATGTTGTATAACCATGACAGGGGAGCCTGGAAGGATTAATTACAGCATGCTATAGAAGCAATGGCATCTTGAATATTGCAAAAAAAAAAAGTGATCATGTTTATAGCAGGTTCTTCCTTTTTGCTTGTATTTTTCTAATATGCAAGTTTGATCTCTGTAAAATACAAAGAAAAATCCCCTTTTTAGAAAAATAGACTTTTAAGCCTTTTAACCTGTAAGCTCCTTTTACTCCAGCTGGTGTTATAATCATTGTCTGTGTCTGTGCATCCCTGCTAGTACTTTCAAAGCTGCATCTCATGCCATCATTTCAAATATCAACTGTCCTCTGTGCTCGAGCTCAGCTCTGTCTTTTGTCATAACTGCAGCAGATCCTTCCTTCTGGTTCCAGGGATTGAAGAGGTCCTGGGAAAGCTCTATCCAAGTGCAGCCAAGCCATGAATGTGGATGAAAAGCAGTGTAGATTATGCATCCTAGAAGCATGGGGTCTGGAATATTTGTGACCCTCCTTCGTGGAGAAT
The DNA here is from genome assembly GCA_013186435.1 of Turdus rufiventris. Classification (NCBI taxonomy): domain Eukaryota; kingdom Metazoa; phylum Chordata; class Aves; order Passeriformes; family Turdidae; genus Turdus; species Turdus rufiventris. The sequence continues at coordinate 20,794 of PYHW01009604.1, read as the reverse complement.
TTTACAGTGTTCAAGCAGAAGAGGCACCAGTTAGAAACAAAAGGCTTTTTTTTTTGCTCATAAATTGCATAAATCTGTTCTGAACATTTTTAGTTCACATTTTAGTGTTCATGCTCTTTTTATGATATTTTTGAAAGACCTGACTGTTGATGTTATATTGATGATGTGAAACTAAGGGCTGGACTCTCCAATGTGACTTCTTATAGCTCTTTTAAATACCATTGACACTCCTTGTGACACAGAAAAATCAAAGACGGGAGGTTTTCACTACCATTTAGTGAATCATTTGAAGAAGTCTGGAAGTATTTTTCTCAAACCAGCTCAGACATCTCTAAAAGGCTCTGCTAATGAAAGTGAGTCCTTATTCATCATAGATGGTAAGAGGAGTCTCATTCATTACACATGCTAAGGGGTAGAAGGTCAAACTATCAAGAACATTTTCACTTTCATCTTCTTCTTGGTGAAACTTCACTGATTAAAAATAGTATCAGTCCAATGAGAGGTGGGTTTAGATGTTTTTATGTCAAGATTGGTTTTCATCAGTTTAACAACCTTTTTTTAAAGACTGAAACTTCCTTAAAAGCAGGTAGAACATGGGAATTGCACTTGTCATTCAGAGCTATCAATGATTTACATATCTGCATGTGGATTCATATAAAAGCACACTTAAAATTTAGCTTTTCTTTAATTTATAACAAAGCAAAAGACTTGAAAATTACATTCAGATAAATAACTTACTAAGTTTTGCAATATTATTTTTATTTCCTAAGACTATTTCCACCGTTCATTACATCTTCTCTTTCATTTTTAAATGAACATCTTTCAGAGGCTTACTATGCCTAATTCAGAATTTATGGAAATTCTTATTAAAGGACAAGATTGCATAGTCATGTAAAAGTTGCAAGTGATCACTTGAAATAAAAATAATTTGTAATTTGGCATAAAAATATGGTTACGGTTTAGTTATTTAAAAGCTGTTAAAATGGATCTGCTCATGAGAAAGGTTTTAATATCTCTCAACTAATATTTTAGTAAAAAAAATAGTTCCATAATTAAAAATGTTTGAAAATTTTCCTTTTCAGCACAAAATGCAAACTTTTTATTAATAAAGATGAAAGAAATGGCAAAGTGACTGTTCTGAAATATCTTCCTCTTATTCTGTCCTTAACCTGCAAACTGGAATATTAGTTTAGGAAGGGCAACATTTTTATTAATTTTCTGTCTTGCATTTAGCTCAATAGCAGACATAAAATGATGCACCATTTTAGACTTGCATTGGTAGGAAAATATGCTAAGGCTCATAATCTGCATTTTTATTTGCACAGATAAAATCTTGAAGACATAATCAGCATTCAGCTGTCTGCTGGGAGTGGGAGATCTCACATAGCTCTTCCCATCTTTAAGTGAGACCCCAACCAAGGAACTAGTGAGATCAGTAATAAGAAGGAGTCAGAAATGAATGTTCCTCAAAGTCACATACACAAAGAGACCACAGCCTTTAATACATAAAGGTCTTAATGAGGGTTAAGGAATTGCATGTGCAGCCTTTTGCTTTTTATGCCTCCACTTGGCTTATTAAGTTGTTGTTAACGTCATGCTTCAAATAAAGAAGTATTGACATTTTGTACTACAACTATGGAAAAATAATAAAATAAAGCCACCATACTAATTATTACTTAAACTGACACAACCAGCTGATAAAGCATAAACTGTGTTGCAGTCCACCACATCTCTACAGCATGATTTCTCCAACCCAAGAAAGAAAGAAGCAGTTGGAATGGAACAATGTGCTGTTTCTTCCATCCTTTGTGTGTTCTGGACAAAGTGATTCTTTAATTTTCTATTGTTCGTAAACCAGAATTTCTAATAAATATGAAGAGGTTTTCCCTCCTTCTATTTCACTCAGATTTTTAAGCTCACATAAATATTCAATAAAGATTAATTTTCTGATAAAACCGTATATTTTTACCAATGTTCTGAAACAATTTGTTATTCTTTGTGCAAAAACTTTGAGAACTAATGAGCTCATTTACTATTGTTCATATTCTATCAGAGTCCTATTGTTGTCAGGCATTAAATAATATGCTATTAAAATAATATTTTTTATAGATTCACATGCCCACTGTAGAAAAGCTTCTTTTAATGGATAATGTCTTCCTATCAATGCTAAAAGAAGTTAAATAATCTGATTTTCCTATTTTCTGATTGCTTTTAGAAATTAATTTTAACGTGTGTCATAAGTAAATGGAATATTTATAGCTTCTTGCTGGGATTTTGTCTCCCCAGGATGAATATGTGTGAGAATGTGGGAGGAGAAGATGAGAAGATTAATATAAAGACTTTCTAATAATCAAAAAATTAATGAGTTCCTGCACTCCTCCATTCTGTACCTGTGAAAAGATGATTCAAAGCTACAAACGTGGGCATGTGGTCTAAAACACATTGAGTGATGTGAAAGGGAAATGGGGGAGCTGTGTACCAGAGTAGGGTCAGAGCCTTGGGATGTGTGAAGAGGAGCTGTGGATGATGGTGAAGCAGAGGCTTAGGTCAGTGCTTGGGCTCTTCTTCGAGTAAGGGAACATCTGAATGAAAGCAGGGATAAAAAATATGCTCATAAAATCCACTCTTACTTCTAAGTTCTGTCACTTATTATTTCAGGTAGTTATTTAAAAAAAAAACCCAAACCCATGACAATTACCTGTCCTTTGTTTTCTCCAGCTGCAAAATGTGGCAAATATCTGCTTCCATTCTTATTTGATCCACGTTGGCAGAGTAAGTTGCTGCCAACTATCCACTGTGATCATCTCAAACACAAGGTGACATGAGAGCTAGTGCTGCGTGGCATTTTTTACCAAAAATACAATGCCCTTTTAAGAATGGCCCTTTATTCTTTATGTCTTGCAAATTTAATGTCTCACAGCTTTCTTGGTGGTATAGAAATGCGTGATCCTTCAGAAATCTGAATTTCTGAATAATACTGAGAGTCTTTATTCTGATCCTTGATGAGAAAAAAATAATATTGAACTCATTTTCTCTTCCCACCAGTCCACACAGTATCTTGGTTATTAGATCAGATACAGAATTATACTTAATTATTGTATCATAGCTGGGGGAGGGTTGGAGGATGTAGTATGGTGTATCATGTACTTCTAAGTACAATTAGAGTAGAAGGAGAAATTATTGATCAGTGTATGCACTATTGCAAATAACAAATTATTATTGAGAAGGGAAAGGTCACCACATGGTGCTGTTGTTGTGAGGTGACCATATAGAATTCTTTATTTGTATGTTTATTTAAATCTTCCAGGGATTTGTGCTTTAATGAAAAAACAGAATTCTTCAAGAAATTAAGACTGGATTCTGGATTCACAGACAGAACTGTCTGCCTCTTGCTTCCTATTACCTGTGACAGCACTTGTACTGACACAAAATTATCAGTTTAGAATTTAACCATATACTGATTTCTCTTCTCTCTGGGAACTCTTTGGTAACGTGATAATGTTACTATTAAAAAACGAAAACTATTAATAAATGTATAAGGCTCCATTACCCATTTTTTTCTGGAAATACTGAAGACTAATAAGAGCTTGAGACACCTCAGCTTAGAGGAACATTCAGGCACAACTTATGTGTGCACAGTGCTCTGGCAGATGTAAATGCTGGGGGTACAGGAGGAGGAGGATCAGAAAGGATGGTACCAGACCTGGACAAAATTGTAAAGCAATAAAAGACCCAATCCTGGCCATAACAGTGAAAGTACACACACATTTATTATAAAGGGACCTAATTTCAACACTGTCATGCTGCCTTTTTCACAGTTGCACACAAGGATGAACCTGTTGCATCTCCAGGAAATGCTCTGAGACACATTTTACCCTTCATGGTACCAGAATTGGAGAAAGCCCTTTTCTGCCTTTGTCAGTCCATGGCCTCTTTCCAATGTCGCAGTGTATGTGTCCCCTGTGTCTCTGCACTGCACACCTGCTCTGTGGAGCTTCTCAAGCACCGAGTCCCTCCAGGTGCCCCAAGCAAGGCAGGCCAGGGTGAGCCCATTCACTGCTTTCCTTGGAATCTCTATATGTGTAAAGGCAGAGCACCTTTAACTTCCCAGTTTAACCCCAATTGAAACTTAATGATAAAGAAACAAAATATTTTATTAAGTGAGCCTTTAGGCCAGGCTTTGAACTGAAACAGGAGAAATGAAGAGTTTCAAGCACATAAGATTTGTGATTTTAATGAGCACCTCACAGTTTCTCTGTAGTTTCCCCTACAGATCAGTTCTCAAATTCCAAGGTATTGTAACTAAGGGTGTGAGTTTGCAACAGCTCTTCTCCATTTAAGAGATGCACTCCACTCCAGACTGCCTTGATCTCTCCCTGGTGTCTTCCCCCTAATGTGGCAATTTACAGGTGGGAAGATTTCACTGTGTCTGTCACAGCTCCCATATCCACTTCCTGGGGATGGACTGGGGAGGTGAAACTGCAGGTGTATCCAGGCACCACAGCTGATTTTAGACCTTCTCCTGCACCTATCCCATAAAGCAGTTTCTGCAGGGAGAGGGATCCTTCATCCCCATGGCACAGGCTACCTGTCACCCTGCAGTAGGTGATTGTCTCCCAGCAGCTTTGTCCTGCCTTAAAGCAGGGTGCCTAAAAGCTGTTTCAGTGATGTACATAAGCCTAAATTAATTTTAAAAATATAAAAATATTTTTACTTTCCTTTTAGAGCCAATGTAATAGCATTTTTTTCAGTTTGGCAGAGAGACTTTTCATTCAAACATCAGTTCAACATTTGACTGTAATATATTGTTTTAGTAGCTAAACAAGTGCATTTGCTTTTACCAAACGGCAGACCCTGTACTTTCCAGAGATAAGATTGCTGGAGCTCTGAGGCTTTTAAGGTTGTTTTAGGATAACAACATCCATAAATGACATTTAAAGACTAGATAAGAATAATTCTTTTATAAGCAATCACTTAGAAAGTGATGTTTAAATACCAGTTTATTAAAGAAGGCAACAGCAATTCTAAAATTCAGAGAATATAAAAAAATTCAAGAGTAATTTATGATTGAATTAAATTAGCAAATAAAGTTTGTTTTTTGAAATTTATGTAAAAGAATAACTTGTACTTTGCCACGGACAGTGACTTCTGAAAAACAAAGGCCATAGTCATCTCAGCAAATTCACAATCACAGATCCATAACAGGTTTGTATTTTTTCTTCTTAGCAGTGATGTGAAGTTTAAAATTCCCAGTTCTTCTTGGAATCTGCATCAATGTTTGTCTTCTATAGTGAACTGATGATGGAAAACCCTTTGGCTACCTGTCAGTGAGTATGGATTCACTATATTTGGTGCACTTTGCCTGTAAAAAGCATCATAAGGAGCTATCAGAGGATTTCAGTTCTGATCAGGGATGTTTTCTCTGGTGCTCCATACTCTACTGAAATGGTATATAAACATCATACAAGCATTTGCAAGCAAATGGCCTTTCTCTAGTGAACTTTCCTTCTTCATCCTTATTTGCTTTGCTTTCTGCTTCAATTCACACATTGCTCCGTGCCCTCACTTCTTGTCCATTCTAACAAAGTGTTTCTCTGTGCAAGTCATTCTACCTGGTATTGTCCTTTCCTGACTATTCCTCTGCCTCACACATTATTCCTTACATTCCTTAATCTTCATAGTTCCTTCTCTCTAAAAATCCTCAAACTTTCTGTCTTTTTAACTTGTATTTTTAATGAGGTAAAGTCTAGTGAGAACAATTATCACAATTGTCTGTATATTACTGAGCTGATAATCAGAAGGTTGAATCTAGTTCTAATATACACATGGAAAAGATAGGAATGAGAAGAGGGAAAACCAAATCATTAGAAGGTTCTCTGTCCCTACACTATAATGGAAAGAATTTATCTCCAACAGTAAACAGTTCTTTACTATAGCAGAGGTTCAACAGTTGGAATAGAAATCTGAAGCCAGAGAATCCATTTCAGTGGTGAGGGTAGCTAGCTGCTCTGGAAACTCACGTTTTGTAATCTCTCACTAATACATCAAGTTGATATAAATTAGATTTCTCTTACACTGGTGATCACTCAAAGATGAAATAGTGAGAGGCAAACTCTGTCAGAAGGATTTTGTAAGGAGACTTTATAATATGATGGAGTATCCTCTAACACCCAAGTGGCTACACTAGAATTCCCTTATTCATGTCATGTTCAGTGACTGGCAACGGAAATAACAAAGCCCTCTGGTACTGTAATTAAAACATTAAATATGTAATTTAAAAAAATATTAATTTACAATCAAAGCAACAGAGGCCAATTTTCTCACCAGTTACAAAATAATTTTGGAATGCTGCAATGGGGAAAAGAATTTTACCTCTGAGTAACAGACATTGAGATCTGCACTTACTGATCTAAATTTTCCTGACCTTAAGATAAGGCAAATAAGTTATGTTTGTTCTTAGCCTTTTTTGAGGCAATTAAAAAGGTATATATATCAGAGGAAAAAAAACCCTCAAACATATGAATCTAGAATTAAGATATTTACATCTTAAAAGTTAAGTCTAAACATAGTGTAAATTTTTAAAAAAAGCAATGGATCAAGCCTGCCAAACCCCCATTAAGAGCCACTTTACCTGGTGGGTCACAGAGAATGTAGGCTATAGATTAGTGAGTTTGAGTATATCTGTTAATCCACAGTGACAGAAGACGTGCTTAAGTACATTCTATTAGCCCAATCAAAAAATTCCTGAAGCAAACACTTCATTTCAAGCATGGCTATAGCTTTTATTGGTTTTATTGGGACTTAGGCATATAAATGATACTTAAAATGCATTCAATTAACTTGCAAATATTTGTATCTTTTTATCCTTTTCTTTGCTAAAGTCAACAAGCGCTGCCTCTAGTTTTGTCTGCTTGTTTTAATTTCAAATATCGATAATTTTTTTTAGTCTAGCAAAACATCATGCTACATGAAGATCTTGAAGACTTAATATCCTTATCTTATTTTAAATTTTTAGAAAATACAAAACTTCTAGAAAGTTTCTTGCATTTTTTATTTAAAAGAGATTGTGGAAATGAAAAAAGTTTTTCTCAAAAGTAGCTTGTTTTGCTAGAGATTTTGCTACAGATATTCACAAGATTAATTTACTTTTCAAAACAGACAAATATGAATTAACATATTACAAAGAAATGGAAAACTTGTCATCATTAAGAGTCTGATACTAGATGATGACTGAATTTTATCACACAATCTTTCAGTGGCAAAGAATTCCATCAATTTAATGATGACCACAGAGTTAGAGCATTCCTCCTATGAAGATAGGCTCAGAAAACTGGGGTATTACAACCTGGAGAAGACTCCAGAGTGGCCTTCCAGTACTTAAAGGGGCACTAAAGGAATGGTGGAGAGGGACTTTTTAAAGGGAGACACAGTGATAGGACAAAGAGGAATGGCCTTAATTTGATAGAAGGTAGATTTAGAATAGATCTTTTAAGAAGCTGGTGAGACACTGGCACGTTTCCCAGACAAGCTGTGGTTGCCCCATCCCTGGAAGTGTTCATGGCCAGGCTGGATGAGACTCTGAGCAAGCTGGTCGAGTGGAAGTGTCCCTGGCTATGGCAGAAGGGCTGGAAGTAGAGATGTTTAAGGTTTCTCCTGACCCAAACCATTCTATGGTTTAATGATGCATCAATAATTTATCCTCTGCCTAAAAGTGACTCCCAAGATTGTCCAGTCTGGGTGACACCACAGCAGTGTCACCTCCCTGTGCTGTGTCACTCTTTAGTCACAAAGACAAGCTGCATGACTTGCTCCTGTGAGTTGATTGCTAATCAGTTTAGCTGTTTAACGCTGAAATTTAATCAACACCTTTGAGACACAATCAGAATCTACAATCACAAATTTAATAAAATATAGTTATTCACTAGTACTTTGCTTAACTTTTTCAGTCTTTTGTTGCTTTTATTCCTATGAACAAGATCCTAATCCCAGTTTAGTCCTCAAGTCTATAGGTATATATAGGCAAGTTAAAATTTTAATTAAACATGTACTTTAGGTCCATTGGAGACAGAAGGGTTATTTCAGCTCCTGCAGTATGGTAGATATTGTCCTTCAAGGAGTTCATCTCCAAAGGCGTCAGATCAATTCCTAGATGGTGAAAACATTTATGAAACAATTTTTAAAAACTCACTAAGAGGTTGAGAAATCTTGTCCTAATGTATCCTGCCTGCTGGGAAGGGGATAAAAGTTTTGCAGCGTGTTAATTTGTTATGTAGAAGAGAAATGACACAGTAAAAATTGGAAGTCTTTTTACATCAAGTGAAATGTGGCCTTTGTTCAAGGATACATTACAGCTACCCGCTGAGTACAGGGAGATAGCTTACTGCATGAAATTTCAGTGCAATATGTTGATTTCTGAGGAACTTGCCACAAACTACTAATTAATATAAAATGAAAGACTCTCTCAATCTGTAATAGACTAAAAAAAAGCCCACTAAAATTACTGCTGAATGACATTTCAAAGATGATAATTTATTTTTGCCCTGAACAAGACACTTAAAACATTTTCAAGGACATCACGTCTTTAGCCTTTAAAATATCAACTAATTATCAAATCAATGATCATTTGGGGGAAAGTAATGAAGTATGGAAAATAACCACTTGAAATTATATAAGTCATTACTGCAAAGTATTTAAAACTGGTAAGTCATTAGCAAAGAGATTTAATATGTGGGTATTAAATGCCTTAAAATTTTATAAAAAAGACAAATTGCATTTTAATTGTCATAATTTCCTATGAAATAAGCAACTTGCCCTTTAAGTTCTTTATACTTATCTAATGCTTGTTTATTTTTCTAAGGAAATATTAATTAATTTATTCAAATCATTTTCAGCTTTTTAAAAAAGTTCACACCACTTTATGTTAACGTCAAATATAGGGAGGTGTTTGAAATAGCAATGAGCAGAATGACTCAAAGTTTGAGTGGAAATACTTAATTATATTCTTAACTCATGATTACTCATGAGAAATCAATCTTTTGGAGTTCAATAACTGCATAAGTATTTCCAGGATTGGGAATGAGTTTATTGTATTTTAATACTTTTATTAGTTTAATAAACCATGGATTTACTGTACCAATGGCTTTCGACACATTTCAAAACAACTTTCCTCTTGTTTCTTTTTGCAAATAGTTTATCCATGCTTTCTCACAAATACACAGATGTGGAAATAAGGAATGTGGGGGAGAAGACAGAGGTTGTGCATTACTTTGTAATGGTCATTCTTTGTGCTCTGTGTTATTTTATCATTAGAAAAAGTAATAATTATGTAAATCCTACAGTCTCCCAATTTATCTACTTCCTGTGCTGTGGAGATACCCTTCCCTTTCTATATGAATTCAGGAAGTTAAAATTCTTCTCATGGGACATGACAATCAATGACACAGGCAATTTTCATGGCCTTATAAAAGAGATACTTCATCCAAGATCTTGTCCTGATTTGGGTAGAAAAGTTCTTCTCAAATCCCAGCTCAGTTCTGTACACCAGCTGTACACCACTGGATATATCCTCCAGATTTAGTATGTAAGAGGTAATAGATAAATTATACACCTTCTTATAAGAGACTTTTAGTTGCATACTATGCATAATCCAAAATTTCACCAACTTTGATAGAAATTTTGAAAGTGCAGGAGATACAGAAAAATCTGATTTAACTTACTGGACAAGAGAAGCAAGTGGGGTACTGGCAAAATTTCCTGTCATATTAAAATTAAATATCTTTTGTGTTTCAGAATGAAATAGGGGAAAAACATTTTCTCTAAACCTCTCTGCCTTTTTGTCCAACACTGCTAGTTTTCTGCTTCTCATTTTGGTGTTGTCGCCCTGATTTGACTGACAAATCCTATTTTCCTGTTATCCACTAAACTATAAAAATCTCTTGCAATCCCACTTCATATCTTGAGCTCTGGTTAAAACCCATGGGAGAGATAGATGCTTAAAATATCTAAATTAAACTATATATTTTGTATATCTTGCATGTGGGGAGAAGACTTTGTGAGATCTGTCCAGACAACCTGATCATAACGCCATATTTGAAGCTTCCCAAAGTATCATTAATAAATTTCTTTATGTATGTTTGAAGAACCAATGAAAGAAAGCATAGGTGCAGAAAAACCAAAAAACTGGACTGTGTCAAGACAAGACAGCCACACAGCTTGCACATTACCATGTTGCCCCAGCAGGAGATGATTGTCTCTCCCACCCAGCAGCAATGCTCACCCAGGTGTTCCTGTAGTGCATGGATGTCCGTCCCCTCTCACTTCCTGCTGCCTTACTCCTCTTACCCAGCACCTCCTTTTCCCCTATGGCTCCGATGAGGTAATAAGAAAAAAAACAAAACCCTTTATTCCACCAGACTTTGGCTAAGGATCTGGGTGGGCAAGGAATACTCACCTGTTGAAAATTAAAGGGCTTGCTGTAGAAATGTGTTTCACAAAGATGATGTGAATTCAAATCTCTCACTGCCATCCCAGTGTTTTATAGTTCCTAATAGAAAATGCAAGGAAAAAATTTGTGATAGTGTGCTGGTCACATTTACAAAATCCTTACTGACAGTTCTAAGACTTCCTGGTAGCTATCCTGAAAGGAAAATACACCATGATATCCTTGACAGTTTGAAAACAAATCAAGCAGCATAAAATTTTCCCTTCCATCGTTTCAAAATGTTTAAATAAAAGAGGAAGTGTCTAGCTTCACTCAGTGAATTGCTTGTTGCATATGCACTGGTTCTGTAATTAAAAAGAAAATAAATTTACATCGTATTTTATTTTATTATGTAGTAAGGAATGCATTAAAACTGTAGCTCCAAACTCAAATATCACAATAAAAACACCTACTATAACAAAGCAGTTCATGGCTCTGCCTTTTCTGAAGTTTGCTATTTTTATTTTAGTTACATTGAGAACTTTTACCACTGGTGAGAAAAAAAATGTTAGACAAACTTCTCATACTTACCTACTAACACGCCTTTAATCTGATCTTTTTTAGTTCCCAGACATAATGCTACTTCCCTAGTCAACTTCAAATTACTTCCAACTTTAATTTCCCTGAGTAAAATCCTTCAGTAGTAGCCAAGTAGATGCATTCAGAGTGGGTGGAAGCCATCCATCAAAGTTATTATTCTATTCTATTCTATTCTATTCTATTCTATTCTATTCTATTCTATTCTATTCTATTCTATTCTATTCTATTCTATTCTATTCTATTCTATTCTATTCTATTCTATTCTATTCTATTCTATTCTATTCTATTCTATTCTATTCTATTCTATTCTATTCATCCATACAGTTGCTGGTGATTTCATCCAGTGTGTGCTCTTTGGCTTTGTGGCAGGACAGCCACCACAAAGATGATCTTGCCTGCTCAACTTTCTAATTGTACTTCTAAAACCTGTAGGATTGTAAAATATTTTAACTTCTGTAAGAGTCCTCATTTTGTCAAAACTCTCAGGTGAAGATTTTTTTTTCTGATCAAAGAAATTTTTCTCTTCTGCTCTGTAATGGTTCTTACAACCAAAAGGTAGGCAAATATTCATTTGGTTTCATTGCCCATCCTTGAGGAGAGATTTGTCCCTGTCCTACCCTGGTGTTGAAGGCAGTTCTGATAACACTACTGCAGAACCTGTAGCACGGTGGGAGCCTGACATTCTTTCATATCCAGCCTGGTCCTCAGGTAATTCTTCTCCCACTCTAATATGCATTATTGATATGTCTCTGAGTTCCTTGT
>PYHW01009602.1:2123062-2194936 GCA_013186435.1 Turdus rufiventris | reverse complement strand
AGTTCCAACTCAGCTCGACCAGCAGGAGCCCAGCACTGGGACTGATGTCCACTTGTGCCCATGGCTCAGGGTGTCTCCCCAAGGGTTCCCCATGCACCTGCAGCTGCACAGCCAGACTGGGTTTGAGTCACAAGAGCTTCAAAGTCATCATTTTATTTTCTCTCGTTCTCCCTAATTTTGGCTTCAGATTCTTGGATGTCTCCTGCCTACTCCCCAAATATGTGACAAGGAGTAGGTTTGAGATAGTAACAATATTAAAATGAATCAAAGCGCAGATTGAGCTGAAAGTTAGCACAAATGCAAGATAAAAACCTCTCAGCAAAAAAAATAAGAGTCAGGTAGGCAGAAGATCCTTGGGGAAAGACTGGGGAGCAAGGGAGTGCTGCAGGCTCAGTGGGGTCCCAGTGCCACATGATTCAGGAAACCTCACAGGGACAGTCACACTTCAGACACCCTGCTCAGCACTGCCGAGGCTGAGCCAAGCAGGCAAAATCCAGAGTGGCATGGGAATGATCCCAAAATACAGGCTATGAGGAGAGAGGGAGATAGCCAGCAAACAAAGTCCAAGATGTTAAAGGCCAAGAAGATCTTGCACCCTCCACAGCCATAGACCTGCAGAAATAAAGATGCTGGATGCTGACACCATTTAAAGGGTGTCACAATATTGTGTCACCATGTGGTGATGTGGCACTGGCCAAGACCCTCAGTTACAGTACACACACACCTGACAATGCCTCATTTTTTGTTTATGCCCATCTTTCCTCTGGGGACATCCCCTGCCCTCCCACAGAGTACAGCCCCACGGGATGAGGAGCTTTCCCCAGCACAGAATTTATGTCAAGAGATGATGTCAGCTGATGCTGGCTTATTCCAATCACAAAGTATTTTTACGTTTTTAACCAGAAGCTATAAAAACCCAAGAACTGTGGATTTATGGCCTATTAAAAGGTTTATCTTGAGCTATGACCTACAGCACCCACTGAGCTTTTTTTGGAGCATTTCTTGATTTGGGCTCTTTTAAAACACAGCAGATATGGGAGCTTGGAGGGCAGCTGGGCACTTGCCCCGTGGCACAGGAGAGCCAGGAACTGCCAGCCCTCAAATTCTCATGAGCACTGTGGTTGTGCCCAGTTGGAAAACCCTACCCCAACCTTGGCCCTGGGTGTTTGCCCTGGAACTCCTTGGAAACAAGGAGTTTGCTGGTGAGACTGCTCCTTTCTCAGCCCTCTCCATCTCTTCAGCTGCCAGCAAGCAAAACCTTTGAAGAGATAAATTAAACAGAGGGGTCATATCCACATCTTGGCTTGCAGAAAGATCTGCCCCAGAGCTTGGCAATGTTTCTGCTGTGACGTCAGAGCCTGTGGGGGATGACTCTGGAGCATCTCTGCTCCACATCCCACTCTGATGCCATTACTGTTTTGGAGGCTTCCCTGAAGATTCAGCCCTCTGGCCAAGTGTTCTGCTTCTGCAGGTACCATGTTCTCACTCTTCTGCCCTAAAAACACATCATTTCCTTGGATGAGCAGGAAGTAACCAGTGAGCACTTGAGCTGGGATGAATCTGTGGTAAAAGAATTTCAAAAATAAATCTCAGTGTCAGCATCTATTTCATCCAAGCTGCATTAAGCAGATCTCCTCTAGATATGTATCTCAAGAGAGGCACAGACATCACAGCTTTTCTTCTCAGCTTTTGTCTGGGCCCATTACGAGAAAGCAGGGTAACTCTAGTCCTGGCTGGTTCAAACACATCATTTGTAATGACAATATTTGGTGTTAGTGTAAAATCCCCAAAATTGTGTCTTCTGATAGCACCAAAACTCTGCAAAATTAACATGAGATTACAAAAAACACACTGACCCAACACATGTTTCATATACATATTTATATATATTTCATGTACAAAGTTACATTCTGAACCTCATGGATTCAATAATAGAAATAAATACTGAAATAACTACACTGCTATATGAGCTCTTCTGCTCACAGAAAAGAAGCCTCAAGTTTTAACAGACAGCAAGTTTAACGCTGTAGAATCCATCTCAGATTACAGAGGCAAGTAAAATTCAGCGTAAAGTGTCCAACAGACAAAACTTGCAAAAATTACAGACCATAAAATGTTTAAAATATATGTTTAAAAGATCGAGAAATGTGCATCAACAAAATTAATAAAGGAAACTTAATCTTGTTAGAGGGTGGGAGAGACATTTAGTGTACAGAAAAATGCTTTGAGGTGCAATATAGGTTGTTACATTATGGCATAACCCTGTTAGAAAAGAACATTGAATTTCCCTAAAGAAGAACTGCATTGGAGTTTCCCGTGTCTTGTTTTACAGAGTGGGGCCTTCACAGGGCCCACCTCAACAGGGCCATTTACAGAGTGCTAAGTCAGGTTTAATCCTTTGGTAACTTTTATAATACTCACATGGAAATAAATATTCAGTTACACAGCATTTTTTAAAGACACACGTTCTTTAGAACAGTTAGTATAATAAAACAGGTTTAACATTTGTTTGTTACTAAGGCAGCCTATGATAAAGTGTCTACGCTCTGTCAGCTCAGTCCTATCCAGCACAGGAAGACCCTCCCAAGGAATGGACAATGCAGCCTCACCCTCACCATGCAAACACCTCTACCCAGGCAAGTCATGTGCTGCAGATTTTGTGCTCGAAATGTTTCCAAACTATTAACAAGCTGTAGCTATCAAGAGATTAGCTCCTATTTATATGATGCTTTAATCACGAGTGTAATGCATAAACACATTCTTGAGACAGAGTTGAGGGTGTATTGTCATCCCAGTGCCTGGGGTTTGTGTGGTTTATTCACCTTTCAAAGTGACCTTAAGGGGAGTTTATAGAGCCCAGCACACTGTGATGGCAACAGGGACCCAGTCAATCTACTGTACCCTAGGACAGGGGTAATGGTTTGAAATGAGAAATACAGAGAAGTGCACATGCCTTTATCTACACCCACAGTGCTACACAGTTCAACTACAATCTGCTTTAAAACCCTTCCACTTTTGGACAGAAGCAATCAATCATTCTCTGAAATATCTGCAAGGGCTGGCCCACTGAAATGACTAAAATGGCACAGTGGGCCAGCTCCATATGGCAAAAGAGCAGGTACACACTTGCCAGGTGAAAACAGCTCAGAGAAAACAGCTCGCCTCTAACAACAAATTAATCCTACACAGAACCAAGGAACAGAATTGTGCGCTTTTTTTCCCCTAAGAACATGAGAATGTGACAATTCACCAGTGAGTAAAAAACTTCGGAGATCGTGTTTTCCAAAGAGAAAAAAAAAAATTCAAGAAAATGGCAGGAAAAGCAATTAAACTGCACCACTCACAGTGAAGATTCTGCACAACAGTAAAAGTTTAGACAGCGTTTTTCTTAAGACATCCAATCCCATTAGTCAATTCAGATGTGCTTCATGTTCAGCATACATGCCTATAAGTTTAAAATAGGTCTAAGAGTGTTGACTCAGGTTACTTGTGTATAATTAGTGTTTGTATAATTTTTAATAAGCTTCCAGACTTTATATTTAAGCCGAAGTACTTTAAGAGTAACATTCAAGATGAATATGGAAAGCAAATTATGAACAGCATGCTCTCATTGCTTTTGGCATTCTGAAGAGAAAAATACTACCAAGGTATTAAACATCTTTAATAAGGATTTTTTACTACATAGTTCATGTCCTAAATACATATTTACGAGAGGAACAGCTGTGTACAAAATATGTTGCTTAAAAAGTATTTATACATATAAATCTAACCAATAGACCTGAATGGAGATTTTCTGGTTTATCAGCTATGATATGCATTTGAAAAAAGCTGCCTAAATATATATTTACACAATAGACATCAGCTAAATGTGTTCATTTAAAAAATTAAGAAAATATATAAACACATGTTTGCCTGATAGACCAGAACTGCTCCTATTGCATAAAAATGTTTAGGCAGTTTTTAAAAAGTGTTTCTATATTTACTCCTCTGAAACTGTTCAGTTCTCTCACAATCAAATTTCTCTGCTAATCTAAACAGCTCCAGCCTTTTAGGGATAAATGCTGGATGTTTGCTAATACCCCTCAAAACCTTTATTTTCCAGACACTAAATTAAAGAGCAAATCTGGTTTTTTAAATCTTCTGAAGTACAGAAATCATGATGTGTTTAACTTAGGTCTGATACTAATGCAGAAATTTCAGTGTAAAAGGAAGACAGTCTTAAACTCACATTTATGGTTTAAAAAATAGATGGGGAGTAGACAGAATGTCAGTCTAATATTAGTCTCCAGACTTTTGGTAATTTTCTCTTTGTGTTTACTGATAATATTGTTGCTAAATTATTTCTTTTTTTTACTAAGTTTGGGTATGGAACTACAAAAAAATACATTTTTTACCTAATTATCTGGAACTACATTTCCTTTATGATCTCACTTGAGCAGAATGTGTTTTTTTTCTCCTGTACACTCTCAGTCTTTTCTCATGCTCTAATTGAGGTCTCCAACCTTCATACACATAGTGCCTTGTGAGTTTGACCAGCTAGGCAGAGAAGATCATTGTAAGTGCTTAGGACATAAGGAGTTAAGACAAGAAAAGAACAAAACATATCCCCTGTTTGAGAATTTTACAGTTATTTTCCAATTGATATCAGCCTAAGTATACCCTTTGGAAACAGAGTTGTTCCATGTCAGGGAGATGGAAAAACATGATATTCAAAATTGTTCATTACTGAGGGCAGCAGTTCTCAAACTTTGAAGTTCAATAGTGAAAATACAATTTTATTTAAATATTTTCATTTTAATTCCTATACAGCCTCCACTTTCCCCCCACAAATTCAGAAGAATGTAACAAATTAAACCGTGTACACAATATGAGCAAGATTTCCCAGGTTTGAAAACAAAAGCTGAAATATACAGTTTGTTTTAGCCCTCACTGAGTATTTGAATGAGTCATAATCCCTCTTCTAATTTGTGCATTTTTTCATACGCTGGGAATAACTCTGCTGTTTTACCCAATGCATTATACAGTGAAATGAAACTCAGTTGGAAAAAGCTGAACTCAAGTGAGACTACCAAAGAAGTGAACACATGAGATTGCTGTGGTACAATATAACTGTCTCAGCTGCTCACTGTGGTGTGCACACCAGCTGGAGAAACTTCTCATTTCCTCCCAGTTCCATTCAACACAGGTGCAGTAAAACAGCACAAGCTAATTCCTGTATAGCTAAAGGTATGACAGGTCTGCAATATAAAGTTAAACAGCAAAGAAATGCTTCAACATCATGTAGTGAAACAGGTTCACAAAATAAAAAAAAACATGCAGAAGCTTTTTTTTTTTTTCTCCCCCCCATTTTTAAGGTCTCCAACTGCATCCTACAGGCTCACTCACTGCCACACATGACTTGCCACACTATCAAGTGACTCCTCTCAGCTTTGGCTACAGAAGGTTCAAGTGGTAGAGCTTCTCCCAGGAGTTCAGATTCTCCTCCTTCATCACCTGGAAAAAACACCTTTGGTTGAGGCAGCCAATAACCAGAACAGCATCAACACCACATGCACCAAGACAAGAAAAACACTAAAAAGACAATGTTGCCATATGCTGATATAAAAACATATTAAATAAGTCTGTAAAAGTAAACAGATTGTGTTGCATGACTATCCCAGAGCCCAGCATACTGCTGGCCATATTCTTTATTTCTAGCCCCAAAAATAATGGCAGTTTCATAAGTATCCATATTCTACATGTTTTATTACTTACAACTCTTTAATGTAGAGACACCTAATCTGCAAACTATCAGGCAGACACAGAGATGGTTCTGCCACTAGAAAGTGCCCTGGGGACAAGAGCTTTAATTGACCACATGTGAGACAACACAACATTCATGTCTATTGTCAACCTTTCCCACTCTTTCCTCCTGTTCCAGTTATTCCAGCTTGTCACAACTCCACCCACAGTGGCAAAGACAGCCTTGAGCATATTCTCCATTATTAATCTACAAAAAGGAGCTGTTTCATAGCTGCACCTGAACCCTGGGTGACAGGAGCTGACTGGGACCAAAGGTGACACTGAACTGCACGTGGACAGCCAGGACCATCAATCCAGGAGATCACTTTAAGCAGACAAAACAGGAACTGACCTATACCTTCAGGAAGGTGCCAAATCAAATTCTGGCTGCTGTTCTGGTTAGACTCCTTTGGAGGGCTGAGGGACCTAAACACAGAGTGGCCCCAAATTGCTCCTGACCAGTTTGCTGGGCTCCTGTGGCACTGGCTGGGCTAAGGCAGTACTGGCACTCAGCTCACAGGGACAGCAAAATGAGCATTTGGAATGTGGCTGTTCCAGCTGCCCTGCAGTGACTGCAGCACTTGAGCCTTCACTGCACTGTGACACAGAACTTCCTCCAGCCCTGCCTCCCCCAGAAATCCAACATGGTCATCCCCGGCACCTGCTTGTCGCTGATGAGTGGGATGACAGGATTTGGGATGGCCTTCCTGGGTTTTCCTTTCTAATGGTTTATGTGGGTTGTTTTTCTGTTTGGTTGGTTTTGAAAGACTACAGACAGATTCAGGCAAAAGGTCAAAAGCAGGTCTAAGAGTTGTGACACCTTTTTATGCCAAAGGTCTCCAGCTGCAGATTGTAAGCACAGAAACAACAGCTCTCATTTTATTTCCCCAAAGAGTTCAATTAAAAAAAGAAGATACATGTTTCCACAAGAACTGTTTTATGGGCTAGATCATGCAAAAGTGCTATTCAAGAAAAGCAGTGATCAAATACTATGGGCATGCAGAGATAAGAGATCTACTTTATTCCTTCCCACTCAAAAATGAGTAAAATTTACACTGAGTATTCTTTAGTTAACACAACTTGTTTTCAGTCAGGCTGCACATTTAACTAAGGACATGTTTTCCAGAGGTTTGAGACAGAAGACTAACCTGCCAAAGCAAGACTGAAAGCATAAACAGGAAGGTGGTACATGACTCCAGAGCAGAGTTTCAAATAAACCTTCTTACACAGTCATCCCAGAGGTCATAGTTTACTGGGAGGAGGAGGAGAAGCTGAAGGCATGTGTCAGAATAAACATACTTCTACCCCTGCAGTGTCTGGTAAAGACTGGGTACACTGACCACACAAATGCACTCACTGCAATTACAGCAGCACTTTTGTGGTTAATACCCTTTCAGTATGAAGTATGACTCATTCAAAGCTCAGATTTCTTACCCATTCTGAAGTCAATGTATCCTTCTCCACCGCTTATCACCAATATTGATTTTAAGGGACTCTGGTTGAAGGACTCTTGGGCTTGTTTATCAGCTGTCAGATCTGTTTCACCACTACTCTGAGGACAAACAACCTGACCTGGGTGAAAAACAGAACACTTTTTTATGCCTTGTCTCAGACTAAAACCTTCTGTGCTTGATTATTGGATGACAATGCCTAAAGCAGTTGAAGGCCTTCTTACCAGGCAAGTGCTCACTTAGCACAGCACCTTTTCCACAGAGGGAAGCAAAGTCCTTGCTTGTGATCAATCCCATTTCCTCCCATTAAACAGGGCTGCACTTAGCAGTCAGACAAGTCTTGTAATTAAAATATAGTACATTGCTTCTGAAAGTATAAATCCATCCTCTTGCTATCTTTGCCTAAACACTGTGTTTAACTAAGCGAATGAAGGCAAAAACAACAACAAACAAAAACCCAAACAAAATAAAAACCCTTTTCAAGACGGGAACAAAACCTCACCTGGTACTGCAACAAAGAATTTCACAGCATCCCTGTGGCCATGGAAGCAGAGCTGTGCATGTGCCATGGAGCAGTAGGGGATGAATGTCCCTGGAGTCACTTTGTCACTGTGCTCATCTCCATACACACGGATCACACTCCCTGGACGGTTTCCAGAGCCTGCTGCTGATTTATTGGCTGTAAAAGAAGTGGAGATGTTTTCTACTTCAAAACACAAATTGTTGAAGTGGTTATTTGTTAAGAAACCTTAAGGTACCATCTAAAAGCTAAAGCCAACTTAGATAAAAATGAAACAGGAGGGCAGCAATGCCAATTCAAGACAGAGCTGGAAAGAAAAAAGATTGCATGCTTTGTTATTTTAAGTACATCAGAAAATGGAGCAGGATTCTTATTAGTCTAGCATAAACACCAGATTTCAATATCCTACTTTTGGGAAAAAATAATTTGTGACAGGACTGTATCTTTCATAGAAAATAAGTACCTCTTATGTGTTTCAGTATGAGCAAATTCCATGTACTTAAATATGTCATTAAATACAGTTTCATTCCAACTAATCATAATGTACGAATGTATGCCCTTGCCAGCAAAAATTCTCTAGAAACAGCCACCTGTGGGCATGAAAGAGCTACCCTATTATCATTCTACATCTAGATTTTACTGAGAAGTTTTAAAATACATTAAACCAGAGAAGTACTCATGCTAGACATACAAGCCATCTCCATTCCAGAGACTATCAAAGTAGTGAAAGAAACAGTGATTTGTAACAAGACAGCAAATGATGTGGATTAATGACAAAGTTATAAGATGTGGTTTCACATCGGCTGGAAGAAAAACAGTCTATATGAGAGTTCAGCTGCAACACAGGATGATCTGCTAAACTGCTGAGCAGATTGGTGGCCATTTAGCAAACATAAAACTGCTGCAATGCAGTAACTGCAAGTGGAAAAACATTTAGGAACATACAAAGGGTAAATCTATAAAGAGTGGGAACAGCCTCAAAGTGGCTATTAGAAGCCTGAAAATAGGTTTTGGTTCAGGATCTGCACTTACCCCGCAGCCCCAGTAAACGTCCCTGGTGGAGGATTACAGCTAGTGAGAAAGGAGGAAAGGGGAAATGGATAGGTATGACAGTAGAGGAGAAGGATTAATGAGAACCCACCACTCATATTTTGGTTTTTGATAAGGTAGAGCTTAAAATTTTAGCTCCTAAAAAACCAATAGATATTTAATTACAGAAGATTCAATCAAAAGTCACAAAGAACAGCATCTTATTATAGAAATTTCAGTATAAAATAGACCACAAAAGCACTGTCACATATTTTTAGGTTTATTATTGATCAGCAACGTTTCCCCTTTCTCTCTTTCCTTGGCAGGAGGCTTCAGAATAATACAGAACTACTCAGGTTTTCAAGAAGTACCCTTTTGGAACATCATCTGCTGCCCTGCTACTGAAACCCTGAGAGATGCCACTGCTCATGCAAGGATGTGACTGCTTTTAAAAACCATTAATATTTCTCACCAGGGTTCTCAGCCCCACTATCAGGCTACCCCCAAAAGGTTGTTCTGACCCACAACCAACCAACAGAACTGAAATGAAACTGAATAGCTTCTTTAATAGGGATTTCTTCATGTTCACTCCTGGTTTAAAACAAACTCCTCTGGAAACATTAAATTAAGTTTGATGCAAATTCAGAGCTATAATTTTTGAAAGCATGATTTAAAATGTCTCAAACTCCATGACAGGAAGTCTGTCCTTCCTTAATACATTAATGCAAGGCAAAAAAAAGTTACTGAATGGATGGACAATGCAATGGAACAATATGAGAAACAATGCATGTGTTTGCTGTTCAACAAAGCAGATACAACATTAAGTGTTTTCACTATTAAATCACCCCTAAAACTTCACCTGTCAGACTGCACTATTTTCTAGGTAACAACAGCACAATTAGGACTATCAAAGGTCTGCATTTTATTTTCTGAAACTTCTGTCCACCTGTTATAACATTAGTCTGAGGCACGAGGCTCAAATGCAATCAATTTACACAGAGATTCTTCCCCAGCTTTACCTAATTAAGATTTGGCTTGTCCGTGAGCTGCTCTTTTCTCCTGAGATTCAAATGCCCTCAATTAGCTTCAGCCTATGGCAAGAGTCTGGGGTCTGTTACTAAGCAAAACCCAGGATTGACATGACTGGAATTTGACCTGGATGTTAGTGCCCTGTTTGAAGAATGTGTTTACAGCTCCTACAACTCTGAACGTGTCCTTTAAAGCAGTCTGTGCTACTTCCTTTATATCCACTTTGTGATGAATTCTTAAGAACTAAAGCAAATCAAATTGTATTAGCAACAAAACCAAGGTGCTCAAATCAAAGTCCACTTTGTGATCATATGACAATCAAAAATATCATTAATTAGAAACTAATGATGTCTTGTATAAGCAATAAACTTCTATCAGTGTTGTAACTGCTCAGCTCTAAGGCTTCAAAGTACCCCTTTGATTCAAGCCAACTCTGCTCAAACAGCAGTACTGGAGATTCTGGAGATGTTATTTTCTCAGAGTAACTGTAGCCACATACACAGATTTAGGTGCTAAACATCACACAGTCCTGATCTGTTACAAACCTGAAAGAGTCAGACCTGGCAGTGAAGCTTTCTATTCATTAGCAAGCATCTGAATGGTGTTCAATACTGTTTTGGGTTGGTTTTTTTTGCCTACAGCATATTGCACAGTGCTATTCATTGATATTTTACTTACTTTCTGTTAATGGAATGGAGATGATGACACCATTTCCTGTTCCTACCCATAAACGATTACAAGACACCATAAGTGCTGTGATTCTCACAAATGAGAATCCCAGTTTACCAGTACCTAAAAACAAAAGATGCTTTTCATCAAAAATTATGAGCAAGAATAATTTTAGTTCTACAACAGAGAACTCCCAAATCACACAGACACAGTAATTCCCTCCCACTTCTCACAAAAACAAAGTAGAAGAGCATATTTAAGTTGTAAAGAGAACCTGGAAGGCTACAGCACTGCAATTAAATTGAGAACCTATACTGCAAGAGTCTAACATTAGCTATGAGAAAGCAAAATAGATATAACTGCTCCTTAATGCTGCACAGTAAAATCTTTTGGGGCTTACCATCTTCTAAAACAAAAAAAAAGTGAGTTTACACATATAAGATAATGGCTTGTCATCCATTAAAATTAATTTCTCATTCATTAGCATGATGAGGGGAGCAGAAGGCTGACCAGCCATATTCAATGCAGAGCAGTGACTTGTGAAGGATTTCCCAGAGCCTATGTTTGTTGTGTAATGTAGGTGGTCAAACTGCTCTTATACAAATATTAATGAGAAGAAAAAAAAAAAAAAAAAAAAATACCCAGAAAGCTTACTAGGCCCAACAGCAATAAAAATTTATTATTTTAGGGGGTTTTTTGAAAAGAAAAGAGGCAATTTTTCCAGCCAGGTAATAGATTTTTCCCATTTTTAGCTATAAAAAAAATGTATCAGTATAAAAAAAGAAAGATTGTAGTGTCTCTGTTGGTACCTGCCCAACTCAACCACCATTTTCCTCATTAGTTCTGAGCTTTTAAGGACACTTTACACACCAGGTAAGGCCAAGAGACTGTAAGAGATGACCCATCACCCCCATCATGCTTCACAGACTGACTAAGGCTTCTCCTTCCAGATTCAAGTTTGCACAGACCAATCTGAACCGCCCTTTCCACCCCCCTTACCCCAAACCCGCAGTGAGAACTGCCTGACCCCCAGCAGGAGAAGGAAGCTGCAGACAGCAGGATCACAGCAGCTTTCCCTGGGGACTCACCCAGCATTTTGCTGACATAGGGCTCGATGTCCACGTCCTGCAGGTGCTGATAGGTGTGTGCGTGGTAGAGACGCAGTGTGGAGTCCAGGCGGATGGACACCCACACCCCGTCCCCCACCCACGCCAGCTGCCTCACTTGGCTCTCCCTCCTTGGGTGGGCATCAAAGGACTTCTAGCAAACATTGGGGTTCAAATCACAAGGTACAAACAAAGGGAGGAGTAAGAAAGGTTGCACAACCCTCTGATTTGCAAAATCACAGATAGTGTTTAGCTCTATCACAAATAGCATGTGATGCTCTAAAATTGCTGATTCCCTTCCCTGAGTGTGATCTCAAAGCTGTAATTTCCTCCTCTGTCTTCATTTACACATCTCATTCCAGCCTGCTCCAGCCTCTGTCTCCCTTGAACCTGGAGCCTCTTTCTGGTCTGAGAGGTTGCTGCCATAGCACAGGGTGGATGTGCCCAAAAGTGTCTTTCTTCCTTGTTCCATCATGACTCTCATAAACAACCCCACCTGTGCAAAATACACACTATCCACCAGCAAAGCAATCCATTTCACTTCTATATGAACTTCATTTCAGTTTTCCCATATATATTTATAGTCTTCTTCACAAATTCCCACTGGAATTGTGGGTTGTTATTGGGTGATTGATATTTTCAGAAGAGCTGAGCAGTCACCCTCAAAGGCCTGGCCCATGTCTCAGGCCAATTAGCAGGAGCTGAAGCACTTCCAGTGCTCAAGGCTTGCAGAAATCTCAGCCACTTTCTGCTCTTGAGATGCCAGACTAAACACTGCAGATAAAACATCAGCTCACACACTTTGTATAAACTATTCTCTAACTGGAAGAACAGTACACCCCAAATTAACACTTAAAAACCTCTGCATGTGGGTGGAGAACAAAATGAGGCACACAAAATAAACTGGGAGCTGGCCTTGCAAGCTCTGCACAAGGACACTTCCCAATTTCTGGCCAGCTAAAAGTGGAGAACTAGATCTCCCAAAATCTGGTTTCAGTAAGTGAGAACTGTCTCATCCCAGCTTTAAGTCTCCCAAAAAAACTTATTTCATAAAAAAGGTTTCCTAGGTAGCCTGTTTCCATACTGATGAAAACAGATGTTTCTGAAGTTACTCTGGAGTCTGAGCTGCAGCATTAAAACACAACATTTAATTATTTCAATCACCATTGGAACTCACCTCTATTTTCATGGCCTTTGGTTGAACAACATAGATTTTGTTCCTGTAGCCACACCAGACCTTGTCATGTACCACTGCCATGCACCGGATCGAGTGGTGCGGCCGGCCCAGGTCCAATAGGTGATAGTTGGTCAAATCCCACTGACCATCTGCAAAAACAGGAGGAAAACAAAAAGCAAAACTCATAGGAACCTGTGTTTAGCTAAAGGAAAATTTAGAAGTACAAGCAGTTATCTTAAAAGTCTAATTTTTTTGAAGCATTGTAATAATCTGGGTAACTCAGTACAAGTTTATGGCTAGGCTCCTCATAAAAACAGCAACTAACAACCCAAATGTTACCTTTTTTAAAAAATAAAATTATACAATGATTCAGGTTAAAAATCCAGCAAAATCTTTTTAAATCAGCAGGTTGGGCATAACTAGACCAGGCTGATTATTTAGAGAACAGCAATAAGTGAGTCATGGTAAAATAATCACAGATCAGATTGGTACCCGAACAGGGACCCAGCCAATCCCATTCCAACCCAAATGCAGACACCTGATTGGTCAATGAGATGGGCAGGGCTAAGGTCCCAACCAATCA
This sequence comes from Turdus rufiventris, assembly GCA_013186435.1. Classification (NCBI taxonomy): domain Eukaryota; kingdom Metazoa; phylum Chordata; class Aves; order Passeriformes; family Turdidae; genus Turdus; species Turdus rufiventris. The sequence goes on along the minus strand of PYHW01009602.1, from coordinate 2,181,591 downwards.
GGTGTTCCAGTGGGAATTTGGAAGCCCCTATGGAAGGGGTGCCCATCAATAAACTTTGGCTGCTGTCACATGAATTCAGTGAGTTCTGTCACCTGCCTGGCTCCAAAACTGCCACACCTGTGAAAACAAACAGCTTCCCACACAGTACCAGACACCTGCTGCTTCTATACCTAAACATAGAAGTGTTCAGTGCAGATTTTTAAAAATTACTCTGCAAGATCTTAAAAAAGAAGTTTTAGTAGATCTGAAATCTCCTAAAAGCATACTACATTTGGTCATTCAACACCAAGTAAAATTCTTCTGTAGGCTGAACTAAGGCCACATATCACCAATGACATTCACTAGAGAGGCTTAGGTGTTATAAGTCACTGCAGTGAGTTTTTAAAAAATAAACAACAGAACAAAACCACTAAAAACAACTTCATCCCAGATGCATCTTTTCCACTATTTGCATTACTGCTGTGCAACCTTTTCAATTCTTTTAAATGCTGAGCACAAGGATTTAAGCATTACAAGGGAAAGATGAAATGAATAGATAAGAAGCTAACAGATAAGTTTCAGTTACTCATAGTAAGACCTTCCCCTCTAGATCCTGTTTCTGGAGGCTGAAGAATGGAGCTGGTTCAGGAGCAGTTTGGGCAGAAATTCTAAAGGGATGCTTACAAAATTCTCATTGAAGGACTTGCCCAGAGACAATTTTTAACACTAATAAAACAGAAGACATGACTACTGAGCATAATGAAAAAGCAGGAGAGATAATGATCAAAGTGGACTTTCAGATGGCTTTTCCCTACTTAGCTCAGATCCATCCCATTCTCCATTTCAGAGAAAGAACACACTCCATGAATGCACCACAGCAGTGCAAAACCAGCACTTCAATCTGCAACTGAAATAATGAAGTATTTCTCATGACAACCCAGAAAAAGGTTACTGGGGAATACATTATCAAAACATGTAAATGGCACGCGTCTTTCCTGACTGCTGTTAAAAACTCCCTGGTTTCCAGATGCCACACAATCCTTACCAACTCCCCGGTGAAAGATTGCCAGCGTCCCATCTGCCAGTGCAACCAACACTATTCCTTTGACATGTCTGGGGAAAAAGGAGGCACAACAACACACTCTGTTAGACTGCTCTGCTCAGAAGGCAGCTTTAAAGCTAGGCTTTTGATATTTCACCATGTTTTTTACAGTCACATTAGCCCCGGTGTTTTGATTTCTACAATATAGCTCAAGAGAAGGGATGGAACAAGAGGTCAAAATCCAGTTCAGAGAGCTTGAAATATATCTGGCTACAATGCCTGAAGAAAACAGCAAAGATAGCAACCTATAACCGTTTGGGCTATGTATTTCCAATATGTATACAAGATTCCTTTTATTTGCCTTACTCCCCAGAAGCTTTCCACTGTCCCTCAGAGAGCATGCAGGTAGTTATGGCAACTGACATTCCCAATATCTGAGGAGGAAATATAAAACTACTTTGGAAAGTATTTTAACAGAGATTCATTATGATTTACATGACATTCTTTCAGGACTTACACAATACTGAGAATAGAATCTTTAAGTTTAATGGCATGAACACATTTCCTCCACTGGGCCACTGATGAATGAACATACAGGCTGCAAAGACAAATCAGGAGGGATTAAAAGCACTACCATACAAAAACAACCACAAGCAAAACCCTTATAAACTGAAATCCACAATCAGAGGGAAAATAAGTTTTCATCTTCCACTGGAAATTATGTATACACTGAAAGGAAATTATGTATACACGTGAGCTGCACAATGGCTTTTTCAGAGGCCTAAAGCGTTACAAACTCTCTTGCAGAGCCATTTGCAGTAAAAATTACAATACATTTTGCTACAGACTAAAATATTGAAAGTTATGGAATTAACAGACCATAACAACTTCTCTGACTACAAAAAAACCACAGAAGTTCTCTGCAGATGAAGCATTATCTAACAAAAAAGGGTTTGCTAATACTTCCTTTGAATTCTATAATGCCTAAAAATGCAGCAAATATTCAAGGTTTTGGCTCTCCTGAGATCATCCTATCCTTAATCTTGACTTGAGACTTATCAGGCCTGTAGGCACAAGAGGCAAGTTTAAAGTAATTATTATAAATAAATGTAACAAGATTAACACTTCCTCACCATCCATTCTGTGCTCCAAGCCACATAGTCGGTAAAAGGCTACTCATTTTCTGTGCTTCTTCTCTCACTAGATCTTGCTCATTTGGCAGAACTGCAACATCCTTATATAACTCTGACTCAGTACTAGAAAAAAACACCAGTAAAAATACATTTAATGGAGTGCACAGATTACTCAGGCTATAACCCAGGTGTTTACTTCACTACTGAGAGTTCCTACACTGGCTTTTGAAGTACATGAGGTGTTTAAAAACACAGTAACCACACATAAAAGTACAATACAGATGAGAACCTCAATGAGTTTCTTCAAGCGAACATTTAATTTTACAAGGAAAATCGGGTTCCATTCAAGCTGTCAGTATTATTATCTCTAGGGAATGGCGGAAGAGAGTCGTAAAGCACAGTATTGTACCAAGACCTCAACACACTTAAAAAGGAAAATAAAAGTAGTCATTTTGTCTCCATGCTATGCTCCTACAAACATTATATTTCTTTTCTAAAAATATTTTAAGAGGTATGAAGACTGAGACTAGGTACTTAGGCTGATACACTGGAGATGCCTCTGTTGTATGCTGCACTCCCAAGGGATCTGTAAAGACATGCTCTGTGTAGACTCCCGTTTGTGCAATATCAGCTGTGTCTTCTCCTGTCCCTGCATTGACTTCTGTTGCTTCTGTTGCCTCCTCTGCTGTTGGAATGTTCTCATCTACTGAATTATTTTCAGTTGCAATATCTATGAAACAAACAAATTTGAAAATTTTTTTAACAACTGTTATAGAACTGTTTAAAACAGCCAGAACTTGATACTTAAAACTGAAGTGAATAACTGTTGTAGCCAGACAGTTAAAATTTCCACATTAGAATAAAAAAACACCACATCAGAAATGGCCAAATTTTAGCAGGTTGCACTGTAGAAACAAATGTCAGATTCACTTTAAGTATCAGCCCAGTGACTGATGGCTCAGATTGGCCATTAAATGATTAATTAGGATAGCATTAATTAGGAATGAGGCAAAGCACCACATACCCATTGACAATCATATCACCACACAGCTCTGCAGGGCATATGACAAAAGAAAGTAAGAATGTCTATGAAATCATCAGTTTCACTTAAATCTCTATTAAGACTTGACAAAATCCAAGCCATTTATTTTAGTCATTCTTTTGGAAGATCTGCATTTCACATATTAGAAGAAAATCTCTCTCTAGAGCAAGCACAAGAATTCTCTCAAAAGGACCTGCAAGAAGCAGCTGCCAATTCCCATTTCATGTCACCTACACTACGTTTTCAGCTACAATTTACAGATGTACAGAAAGTTTGTTTTATCACAGCTTCCACTCTTAACCTCAGCAGTTGCAACACTGATTTCCAGCTGCATCTCGAGGTGTTTGGCCAGCCCTGACACACCTGCAGTGTTTCTCTCATACCTGACTGTTTCTCTGCCACAGGTGAGACCCCATTGGTGTCGTGGGCAGCAGGAGCCCCTGTGAGACCCTCAGCAGTGCAGCCCACCACGGTGATGCCCCCCAGCAGGCTGTCAGTCTCAGCAGAGCTGTTGCTGGTCATGCTGCCACACAGGGAGGATTTGTCCACTTGGCTAGAATCTGCTTCCTGGGACCCTTCTTCTCCTGCAGGGTAATCTGTTTCCCTTGCCCCTGAAAGAGATTAAAATTAGAACAATATAATATCCTAAGCTCCAAAGGGACCCACAAAGATCCAGTCCAGCTTCTGGCCCTGCACAGACACCCAACAATCCCATCCTTTGTATTAGAGCATTGTCCAAGGCTCCTGGAGCTCTTGCTGCCATGATCAACCCCTGGGGAAGAATCTTTTCCTGATATCCAGCCTAACCTCCCCTGACACAACTTCAGGCCATTCCCTGGGGCCCTGTCACTGAGTGTTTTTCATAGGGATAAAGCTGAATCATTTCTTTATCTCATAAGTAAGCTTCAAACAGTATGAGCTCTCCAGCAACTGAGAATAAACATGCAGAGAGCCCCTATCTACAAGGATATTTTAACATGATCAGCATACATGGATCCTGTTTGTGGACACTGTCACAAAGCTCACAAAACAAAAGCAAGATCGACATGTGCTGCATTACAATGTCATTCACTGTATTTCAATCTGCAGTTTTCCAAACAGCTTATTTCTATTTTAATGATATCTTTCTCTAAAATCAGATTTCATAACAGTGCATGTACACAATAGCACCTATCTATATCTTTATGAAGAATTTAGGGGTAATAGACCCTCTGTTCTGAAAATAACCCCTTTTTCTCATGTTCAATCCTCTTAACAATTTCAAGACTTAAAATACACTCAAATGCAACCAGGATTCCCTCTGCAGGGAGCTCCAAGACTTGCTGCTTATCTTCAAGTGGCTGAAGAGGTCAAAAAGCAACCAATGTATTACTCTTTTTGTCATGTTCACAATTCCATGAAATACTGACACTGTTGCATAGTTTATAGTACATCAAACAAAACAGCTCCCCTTGGCTGCTGCCATCTTTCTGATTTTTGGTTAATTTAAGTCAACAGCCAACGAAAGAGTGAAACAGTAAGGTAGAAATGCAATAGTTTAATGTACAACTAAACATTTTGCTATTGCTGTGACACGATAATTTTTTATCACACTAGGTAACAAACCTGTGAGCTCTCATGGTATAAGGAAAGCTGAGCAAGAAACAGTTAAAGCAGGAGCTGAATCAGGCCAAGTGTTTACCTGGCACACTGGCAATACAAAGCACATGAGAGTTGCAAACAATGAAACTGTCCAGAATATTCCCTGGTTGATTTGCATCAATAATGATAACTTTTGTAGCAGAATGTGTGCTGGTACAGATCCAAACTAGACTGGATAATTCTTCCTGATGTTTCAGTTCCTTCTGCTGATCCTGAGGGAGAACAAAGGCAGAAATGAACAACAGAAAGGGGGACAAGAATAGAATTATTACTTTTGATCCTTTATGGACTTACATTTTCACCTACAGAAATACACATAATCATGTGGGAATTTAAATATCTTCATTGCCATTGTAAAACTACATGTAGTTATTTGTTCTCTATGTATCTGGAGTATAAAGCTCCCTCATATTTCATACTTATATTAAACATATAAAACATTACCATTACACTATATAATTATACAGTCAGACCAGTATAAAATAAATACATTACTGACACACCAACTGCCATACTCAGTATCACCACAGGTCAGTGTGATATCCCAAAGCACTTCAACATTAACACTTTGTTTTTATGTCTTTAATATGAATTCCATTCATGGCAGCTAGAACATAAACAGTTCTGACACAAATGGTTTTTAAAGGAGGCAGCACTGGTATAAGCAGTGCATCATTTTGATGCAAAATTAATTTGCTCCTGAAATTTGCCAGCAAGGGAAGAATCAAAGTACTTAATAGGTGAATTCAATAACCCAAATATCCTGGGCTAATGACTAAACTAAGAAAAGTCTATTTGTTACCAATGAACTTGATTAGAAAATACTTTGTTACTCTACAGTTACACAGTAAAGATGTATAACTATATCATTTATCAAATGTGCCTTGTAGTGACCCTACCTTGAGCTCCTGGTCTAGTTTATCTAAGCTACTCTGGGATCCTGTTTGCTGCTTGTTGCCATCTGCATCCACACCAGTCACATCATTGTAGAACACACTGGCACCAACCACAGAGCCTCCATCTCGTGTCTTCCCTCCTGACAGGTTCACCCCTACAGCACACCACAGCTTGGGAGAAAAAAGAAATGTTTCACTTGAATTTCAAACTAAAAAAAGAGACAAGCATTCTTCAACATGCTAAGTGATGTCAACATTATTATATATCCCAAGTCCATTTTAAGTTATTAATTACAATTAAAGTCACATACATTTTACTGAGACATAAATTCTTCTTCACTGTGTTTTAAAAAGAAACAACTTGATTTGGAAAAGAATGCAATTGAATCCAAAACAAAAATATTCAAGCTATAGTTTGCCCAAGTCTCTCTATCATCACTGGAAATATCCTACCTTCATAGAGGTATCCTTCTCATCCAAAGGTCTCAGGTAAACAGGTACAGGCAAGTTCTTCATCTTATTTTCACCCTGTCCACCATTTGCCACCTAGGTAAAAAACAAATAGGAAAAATTTTACCTTTAAAAGATGTTTACAATCTTTGGAATCAGTTGCTCAGAATTTATTAAACACAATTAAGAGTTTTGCATTGTTGTTTCCTTTAGAAAGATTCTTTACTGCTAAGCTCAAAAAAAAAAAAAAAAAAAAAAAAAAAGCTGGAATCAATCAAACACAAGCTGTGAAATCATACCCCTATTCAAATATTACAAAACATGAAGCCGTTACCATTTCACTTGCAAACATCCTACCTGTTTGTACTTCTGAGGTAGACTCCAGCCAAAAGCCTGCACTCTGCCATCCTCCTTCTGGACATGAGCTTTCACCTGGCGGTACTGCTCCCTCTTCTGCTCCCGGCGTGAGGCTAAACTGGCTTCAGTTCTGGGCAGCAATCAGGACAGAGGAACTGCTCAGTTATGCTCTTCAGAATATCTTGTGCAATGGGAATTGCTGTTAAACTCAATAACCAAGATCTCTGTGGAAGCACTGGGTTACCTCAGGATATCCCTAGTTTTTTTCACCTATCAAAACAGGCAGGTTTCCTGTGGGCTATTTTTAAGGGAGTGGTGAAAAACAGGCAAAACCAGAAAGTCTATTGCCAGCAGTCTTAAAAGAAATTACCTTGGGTTGTGTACCTCCAGTGGGAGCTTTAAAAGTTGCAACTCACAAGAATATATTGCCAAAACAAAGCACAGGAGAGAAAAAAAAATTGCAGATTCTTATTAGCCTGACTCTTTAGTGAACCTTAAGTACCTGTATAGTTATTGCCCAGCTACAACATTTGCATATAAAAGTGCACCAAGTGTTGCCTACTGTGCCTAAATGCATTTTTCTGCAAGACAGTAGTATTTACCAAGTAGAATATTTCAGCCACTGTTACACATTTCACTCTGCACTATCTTGAGTCCCCATGAATCAACACCCACTTCAGGAGAACATTATATTTCACTTAGCAGCATGCTAGTAATCTCAGAGGACTGAAAGAGTAAACACCTGATAGAGAATATCTACTAGTGTAAAACCAAAATGTCTTACTCTTCACTGAGGAATTCAAAGGCTTTAGATTTGTCACTGGGTAATTGAGATAAGGTGCTGCTTCTTTTCTTGACTGATGGGGTAATGTGTGAGGTTGGAGCATTATATTTAACATTGACAGGAGGTTCTGGTTTCTTTGCTGTATTGCTGGATGAACTGAAGAGCCTGCTAAAACTAGAAGAAGAGAAAAAGAGAAGAGTCAAGATTTGTCAGATATATCCAAATTTGACTTTGCAGGCGAAACACCACATATGGCAGCCTGCTCCAAACTGTTAAAGTAAGAAACTCTGGAGCCCAACATAGCAGCAGCCACCACACATTCAGCAACACTCTCAAAGCACAAAAAAATCATGGGTGTAAGAAAAATTAAAGCATTATTATCTCATTTATTAAATTCAATGGAAACTTCATCTTGAATTGGCATCTACAGGGAACCAACAAAAGGTTGTTAGGATGTGAGCATCACGCCTGGATGACAGTTCTATGAAGGACATTAGTTCATGCAGAGAGCATTTTAAAAACCCCACTATTTTCTAGGCAACAAGATAAAACAGTTACCAGCAAATCACAACATCAAAAGGATTATTTGACAAATATCTTGTTGTGAAAAACACTGGTTTAGATTTAAAGAGCTTGAAGTCAGCATGGAGAATGTAACAATCAGTAAGCTGTACTTCACAGAAGGAAAAGAAGATGAAATAAATGCAATCCACACACACTATTCAGGTTTCTACTCTTCACTATAAAAATGAATCCAGAAAAACTGTTCAGAACAAGAATCCTGGTGCACATTCAGCAAGGAAAAAAATTCCAGCACTTTGGCATTTAATGGCACAAAGTGCACAGCCACTCACTACATGCTGCAGCTTACAATACATTTTGTCTTCCAGATCAGTCTTACCGAGCTGGCATGCTGGGTAACAAGAGGAGAAGGGTTAAGATATCTTCATCTGCCAAAAAATAATTAGCTAACATGTGCCAGCTCATCACTTCGGGTCTTTATTTATTTCTGCCAGTGAGTTGTGCTTCTATACTTACAACTGCCAAATGCTTGATCTTTTCTTCTCTTGCATGGCTGGATTTTCTCTGGATGCTCTAAAAGAAATGAATTCCAAGTTTACTGAGTAAGCAACAATTAAAAAATGAAAAGGAATGGAACAGTGTGTAATTCCTATTTTTAAAAAAAGGATAACATCTTGAAAATAACAAAGACTGCTCCTTCTTTACTGATCAGAGCACAGTATTGAAATTCCCACTAGAGAAAATAAAGTTACATAAACTTCACCCTCATTTCTTTGCATCCCAAACAAACTGGCAACTTTTCAGACAGAAGAGACAAGTCTGCATAACGCTTTGTAATGAAAAAACTCCAAGAAAGTAGCAAACAGTTTTAAATTATTCTGCCCCATATTTAATATTTTAACCATTGTTTTTTGTTTTAAAGCCTATTAATCTTCAATGCATCAGTAAATAATTGATAAAGTGAGTGTTCCCATAGTCACAGATAAGAGAGAGGAGAGGATTTCTACAGCAGACAATAGCTACAGAAAACAAGCCATGGCTGTTGGGAATGTGCATTTTTCCTCCCAAAGGGTCACAGGCATGAGGACAACGGGAACAATTCCATGTCACTGCTGTCCATGGCCAGCAGGCAGCACCACAGCCTCTGGTACATGTGGTCAGGGACAAGGATGAGGTCTGAGGCAGAAGACTTAGGTTTGTAAAGCATACATTCCAAACAACTGAATATTATGGATGGAAATGAAATCTTTATTGCTTGCAGAACTTTAAACCGTTTTATCCGGAATCCTTCCAAAGGAATGATGCTCAGTCTGAAGACTACAGTATTCCTATTTTGACATCACAAGATATGTGTACACACAGAGTAATTTTTACTGCCCACCAGATTAACATTATTTACAATTACCAACTTTTGTAACTGTTTCAAAATAAACATCTCTTGGGAAAATGTGTGTATTTCACATCATGATTAGGGAAGGAAAGCTCTCCAGGATCCCACTGTAGATTTCACAGGACTGAGCAGGGTGTGAACAGGTGTCCAAAGCCACCCAGAGTCAGTTATTCCTTTGTCTTACAAAGGATAGCCCATCGATTCCCCAGAGGAGCTCTGGGATCAGGAACCATTGTTGGGATAATGGAGCTTCTGAGCCTCCTGGAGGGACTGGGAATGGCCTTTCCAAACCAGTGAGGCAGCTTTGAAACCCTCCCCAGAGGGCACAGGGCATGGTTTGTGCGCCCTGCTGAGGCCATTCTGTGTCTCTGGTATGAAGCAACACATCTTCACTGAGGTCTCACCAAGAACCATTCTGACAAATTATATACCCATAACTTAAAAACAACACTCCTCATGAGAATGAGGAAAACAAATCTACTGAGCAGATCACTCTGCAGCTAAAAATCAGCAGGAGCTGTGTTCAAGACTCACCTGATCATCTCAGTCCATCGCACAGCCTCCTGCAGCTCCATCAGCCTCTCCTTGTACTGGTTCCTCTCCATCAGCACCCGGGCCATCTCCACTCGAGTGAAGCGCTTCCGCTGCGCCGTGGGGACGTCGCTCTGGGCACAAGGAACAAACGTGGCAGGGACAAAGCAGCACCACAGGGCCCTGCAGAGCCACCCTCTGCTCCTGGGAACAGCCAGGAAGCTGTCCTAGCCAGGCTAGGGTATAATTCCAGATTTCAAATAGTTTGGGCCTTTGGAAATTGGAGTTGTACCTTCCTCTCCTCCCATCCTTTGTATGCAATATAATGTGAATGAAAACAGCTCTTCAAAGAAAGTGTGGTAACAGTGGGCAGAGAGGAAAGCAAGCTATCTAATCACTCTGTCAACTTAAGTTCACTTGTGCTCTTTAGATCTTCTGTCATTTCTATACAGAGAGGAACTTTACCACTACTTATTAAGATGTAAGTTTAAGTAGCACTCACTAAACACACAGATTTCTAATGTCCCATTGAACTACACACACAAAACCACACACATATATACACCTACATCATCATCCTCTTTAGCCTTCTGTCTTGCCTCCTCTGCTTCTGCACGAGCTCTAAATACGAAGTGAAAAACAGCTGCATTAAATACCACGGTAGACGCTGTCTTCTTTTCCTTTTTTTACAACCATGGAATTAAACTTACTTTCTCAGCTCTTCTTCCAGTTCTTTATTCTTCTCTTCAAGCTTTTGTTTTGCTTGTTTTACAGCCTCTAATTCACCTTGTAGTACATCCTTCTCACAGGTCAATTCATCCACCTTTGCTATTAAATCATTCTTCACTACATTCAATGCATTTCTACACAAACATTGAAAACACATGGTTATGAGGATGACCATGGTCTTACAGTTCAGCTTCAGCTTGTTTTATTTTTGAAAACATACACATTTTTTACACAGAACTGCTATAAAGAGATACAGCTTTCTTAGAGGTCAAACCATCTTCCCCCAAATCTCCAACATTCAAACACATTCACATTCTCTCTATTAGAAAAATGTACTCATAAATCAGTTCACTTAGAATAAATTCCTCAAGAGTGCTCCAGTGGATTTGCTTCTGCACTTAAAGCTGTGTGTCTAATAGAGAGCTGATCTCCTCAGGACACAGCACTGATTTCTTGGAGCCTTACAAAGATAACAGCAGATTTTGCTTCTTAGGTCCTTAATTTCTAGAAGAAGACCAACTCAGACAAATACACCAACAAATTCAAAATACTTACTGAAAAACAAAATCATTATGCACTACACTTAAAATTGAAAGCACATTTGTATAGTTTCAACTCTGTATCAGGATATTGAAAATACAATGATATAACAGGAAGTCAGTATTTTTACATAAACATTCTAACTTACTTTGTCTCCAGCAGCTGAGTGTTTTCCAATATAAGGTTTTCAACCTCACGCCCCATTCCTTTCCAAAGGAAACAACCACGTTAAATTAGCAAATAAAATGGATATTTTTACAAAACCTATGTTTTTCCACTGTCTAAAGTCAACTGAATTTTAAGAATGACAAACTTGTCAGAAGAACTGTGAGCTATCTGAAGTTTCAGGTCCAACCTACCTTCTACAATGAGCTTTCCCCCCACCACCTTCTCCCAGTCTGACTTCAATTAAAGCCCAAAGACATCCCTGACTAAGCACAGGCCAGTGCTGCTGCTCTGTACATTTAGATGTTACAGTACTAAGTCAAAAACCAAACACAGCATATGTTACAGAAGTATTAGACCACAAAAAGTTAAGTTTAAAATGCTCAACTGTCTTTTACACCACGTTAGATACCAATGTGTATCAATTACAGACACAAGACATGCTGAATAAAGTTCAGATTGTGAAAGCCCTGCAGATTTCCCCAGAGCAAATGATACCTTACCAAAGAAATTATGGTCTTTAAAGCCCATGCATTCCATGTAGAGCAAAAACAAGAACAAGAAACATTTCACGTGAGGTGTAGCATGAGCGAGGAGCAATACGAGATTTAGATTTAGGAAGTAAGAGCCAACTAAAACAAAGCCACCACCAAAAATCTGAAGTGGGATGTGATGTGATTAGAAGCAAGATTTATACAGACGACTGATGTTGAAGAATTTAAGTTTGTCACAACCATTTCCATTGACTTATTAAGTTACTGATTTTCATAAGAGGTTTAAAGTCCCTTATTTTCTGTGAAATAATTTAGAAGCACAGCCCTTGGAAGAAATTCTAAGCCATTCAGAAGTTTCCAATTAATACGCTATTATAGAAAAAAAATGAACATAACTTCTCAAGTAACTACTTCAGTGTTACTTAAATTTCTGGAAATTAATTTCACACCCTATTTTTTGCATATCTAATATAATTTTCAGAATTTTAGAAAAGGTAATTTCAGGAAAGAATAATTATTTTGTATTTTGCATAGCAAAATAATTACCACACAGATAACAGCAGAAATTATGTTAATTCAAGATTAACATAATGAATGAAAAAGGTATCTTAATGGTGGAGGCCTTTTAAAGTACTTTAGGAACACAACCTTCTAAGCATCTTTGGCAGCAGAAGACTTTAAAGATATTTGGATAACAAAGAAAAAATGGTATCTATAAATAGACATGCAAGTCAACGTTCCCTCTTTTGACATTTCCCTCTCTGGGTTTTGGATTAAAAATAAAGGACATTAACTGAAGTCACTTAGCCACAGTTATTTTATCAATATCTGGAGAAATCCCCTATACTGCAGCCATCAAGAGATTCTACTCAAGTTCCTATTGCTTTTTAAACATTTTCAGTATTCATAGATAAAGTATGTAGGATCATGTCCAACAGGTCTCAGGATCTTTTATAATGCAAGAACAAAAATTAGAAAGCCAGAGTGCAACAGCAAAAAAAAAAAAAAAAAAAAGTTACCAAGCAGGGAAAAAAATGCAGAGAATGTATTTTATGAGAGCAGCAGCCAAGAATGCCTAACTGGAGAAGCAACAGATTTCAAAGATTTTTTTGAAAAAAGAAGCATACACACCAGAATATTCCCCTGGGTATGCAGCCCAAGAGAAAACAGATTAGAGAATCCCAATTAACTATTTTTACACATACTGAAGTTTAATGCTCACTTAGAACATGTCTAAATGCTTCAAACACACACACTCTCCTGGATGCAGGTGTGGCTTTTCAGGTTTTGGACTATGGTTATCCTCAAAGGGAAATGACAATTCTAACATAAAATTTTCAGACCAACACATTTTGCATAACAAACGCAGGTATAACCCTAGGCTTAGTTTGCATCCACTGGTGTTTCCAGCAGCAGATTTACAGAAAATGGTCATAAACTCACCGACAAACCTTTAATAAGTTATACTAAAAAGTATATTATTTTTTGCCTATGAAAAACAAAGCATTAGAATCAGGACATCCTGACAATAGTTTGATTTTTTAAATCAGTTTATCCCAGCTAAGGGGTGGATGTTGCTCCATGTCAATACTTCTCCAGTATCTGTATTTTTGCATGCAGAATGTGTGATTAGCTGTCCCCGTGACAATGGAATGACATCCAAGAGTTTGGATGGAGTATGACAGTAAGGATGTGGAGAGTCTCACTGCTCAGAGTGACAACAAAGAAAAACCATCTCACACTGGATATAGGCCCATTACTTCTAGTGAGTAATACTTGCAGAAATGTTTGATCTAAAATAAGTTTCTGGAGGAACACTGAACAACCAGAAATCCAGATTGCACACAGGAGTTTTAATAGTCCCAACAAACTGTATTTTTGCAGGCTCAGAGGACAGAAACAAACAAGCTGCTGATTGTCTTCACACAACCCATTCTGAAAGCACCTGAGGCTGGCATCTGCATTTTATACATTCCAAGTACCAGCTCTCATTATTTCAAAATGAGGCCTGAACAATTATACAGCAAAAAAACCACCAAACTGCTATATTGTTTGTAGAAAGATAATTCTTCTGATGATCTTTTTGATCTTGCTCAACTCAAAACTCAATTTTTTTTCAGTCAGTATAGAAGCAACAGCAAGCTGCTAAGGGGAAGGAGAAATATGGGTTTCCCCTCCCCTACCAATTAACAGTTTGATTCTCAAATTACCACCACTTCATTTGCTGCAATTCTCTTTCAAGTTAAAATCCCTAAGGAGGTGATAAAGCCAGGCCACTACAGATCAGGCACGACCTGAAAAAAACTACTTAAAACAAGTTCAAGACAAAAATCCTTCCCTGAGATAAAAATCCTTATGTAAGAGAACATACAGGGAGAAATGGAGAATAGTGTAGGATGTGTCCCAAAAGATTAAGATCATTATACAGAAAGAACAAACACTTTCTTCTGCTTTTGCATTCCAATAATGACCTTAGGATGCCACTCAAACAATTTTACTGCAAATGAAGCCTGGCAATAATAATTAAGCACTTCCTAAAAAGGAAAATTGCTGTATACAGCATCTTTAAATAACCTTTCTTACCCAGTAAATCTGCACCTTCATCCACATCTCCAATTAGGCCAGAACCAGCAGATGACAGTTCTTCAAAGAGTGACTCTGTGTTACGGTCAAATGCTTTGTTCTTGATGCCTTTGGTGGGAGTGCTGGGCAGAGAATTAAACAAAACATGAAAAAGCAGGGAGATAACACTCCCACAAAAAGAAAAGCTCTCCCTGTATTTTTTACCAGGAGTTGATTTGTTCCGTCAAACAAACCCCACAAGCTTTCAGCTGGCTTACAAGTTCTAAATTCTATTTTCAAATACTGCTTTGCCACCAAGATCCCAAACTTGAAGCAGTTGCTGATACTGAGCTGGACAGGATTTTAATAAATTAAAGCATATCAAGTTTTGGCCTATAGAAATTCAGTTGTGTCAGGACTTAGTCAGCCCAAATGCCCTAAGAACAGACAGCTCAGCTAAACTGGAAGTCATTTAATACAAGAATGCAAGAGAACTGAATAGTAGGAGGTCAAAATATTCCTCTGGTCAGAGAAGGGGCTTCTTTCACACAAAGCTCTTACACTCTTAACATTCACCATACAGGGTAATTCTATTCTTCCCATCATAAGAATGAAACAAAGACAAGAAAAAGGAAAATTCCCATACACAGCATCTTTAAATAACCTTCTAAAATTTGTCTTCTTCAAATCACAACACACAACTTACCTTGAACCCTTGTATCCACTGAGATCTTTATCCATATCCAACTCTGGAGTTGACTCAATGATTGCCTGAACTTCAGATTTTTCTTCATTTTCATTTCCCCCTGGGGCAAAGGTACATGTCCATAAACAAAATCACCATGACATATAAACTATATGTAGTAGTTCTTAAGCAATCACCAACTTAGGATACTTCTGCTCAATTAAGAAGACCCAAAGGTTTTGGTACTCTAGTGCAGATACTGGAATTTCTAAGTCTCTCCTGAATTTAATGCAAGTCATCCAACAGCAGTTATTTCCTACTGTTTCTGTAACTGAAACCAAGATGCCCAACACTTCATGACTCTTTGTGCCTTTTCTACTGCCAAATAAATGTCATAAATAATTCTGATTCGGAAGAAAAAAGGACTAAAGTCACCAATAAAGAACACATTTATCTCTGACCAATATTCTGTACTCCTTAAAATATTAGGTAATTAATAAGTGATCAAATATAAGGTCCATAGTAACCCTACATTAACAAGTTAAAGCAGCTCACCAGTGCAAATATTTCTTGTCTCTTGAGCTGCCTGTACTTCAATATTCTTGCTTACATCCAGCTTCTCATTTGACATCTCCGAGTCCTTTGCAAGCCCTTCAACATTTTCCTTTTGAGGGGTTTCAGCAGGCAGCGCAGGAACATCTGAAGCAGCTGTGGATGCTGGAGTAGTACATTTGGAGCCTGCCTGGCTAACATCAGAGAGCTCATCCTAGAATTGCACCATTACCAGTAAAAAATGAATACAAAGTGTTATTAGAAGAGTTTGGTATATAAACTAAGGAATGGACAACAAAAATCACTGTATTTTTCTGAAAATAATGCAAATGCAAAGACAAATGAATAAAAATATTTTAAGCCAGTACAGTCATCTTCAGACTATAGCTGTTTCACTCTTGTTAAGGCAGTTATAGCTACATAAAAATGCCTCTATTTTAATAGCAATGTTTGATCCCAGCTGACAATTTTAGTCAGTACTTTTCTATAAAGTCTTTCACAAAACAAGCAGCATTCTCATTCTAAGAGTCCTTCTAGCTGCACAATGAACTGCTTCATCTTCCCAAAGGTGTTATAAAACTAAGGGTTCAGAATATACACGGTACCTTAACAAGCAGCCCTGAAGCACTGATGCAAACATGGATTTAACTGATATACAACTGCTGCAATTCACAGAATCATAACCACTGAATGGTTTGGGCTGGGAAGGACCTTAAAGATAATTTTGTTCCTGCTGTGGGCAGGGACACTTTCCACTAGACCAGGTTGCTCCAAGCCTGCCCAACCTTGAACACTTCCATGTTTGCAAGCACTTCACTCAGGTTTTGTGCACTTCCCAGTCCGAGCTGTGAGCACAGGCTGACACTGGGAATGAGACATGGAACTGCAGGAACCACTTGCCCAGTTAGATTTCCTGTCAACCAAGGAACATCAGTAAACAGCTCCTCCTCAGAAGCTGATTCCTGTTTATTTACAGCGACACTGTGTCAAGACCCACAAGTATGGCATCAATTATGGACTTGACCCAGCTGCTGTACTCCAGACTGGGACATCACTCAGAGCTGCATCAGGTGGTAGGGCAGTGGACTGTGTGTGACACAACCTGAATGTCCCAACAGCCCTTTTTTGGCTCTTCTCTCATCTCCTTCATTCACATTTCACCTCCCATTCATGCCCAGACCCACATCAGATGTTGATTTATGACTTAAGCAGCACATGACAGTGACCAGCAGCTCACTGCAGAGAGGAAAACAAGTCTGCCTGTTAAGGCCAATAGTTTCTAGCACACACCATTAGAGGAATACTGTTGGGGAAAATAAATATGTTGAGGCTGCTGTGTGCAAAATTAAGGCAGGATGGTAAATTTTTATTAGAAGTTCTTGTAGGGTTTGTTTGGGAATCAGAGCTGAGAGCAAGGCTCCTGGACAAGTTGTGACTTTTTTTTTTTTAAAAAGAGAATGTGGTTGAACCCGTCAAGAACAAAACAGGTTTAGATTTTGCAGAGCACAAATTCACTGCATGCCTTTTTGAGGATGAAATGAAACTGAATTTTAAGGTTATTTTAAAAACACACAGAAGAGACCTGCATGTAGATATACACTGTCTCACTTGTACTTAGCATAAGATCACTATGAATTGTAACTTACAGATTTCTCCTTTTAGAATTTTTTTGTGTGGGGACAGGGAGTTAAACACACATTTATGTATATCAGGATAAATGTAAAGCTTGCAGCCCATAGTAACATCTCCACATTGAACTTGCAAGCCCTAGAGACAAAAACCCAGCGCTAACTGCCTATCAACTACTGACAGTTCTCATTGTTTTATAGCAAACTGCAGAATAACCAATTATTAATATTTGATTTTCTCTCAAAAGTATTCAGAAATACAGACACCTCTAAAGGAATAAAAGAAAAAAACCACTCTGCAATTTACCCAACTGCCTTTTGAATGGGTGAAGCTGAGGCACTGGCTAATGGTTCATACTCGAGCGAGCAGATACAGAAGGGAGGAAGTGGTGCCCCTTACCAAGGGCATCCAGAGCTCATACAAGTGAGGAATAAAACCTCAGCAGAGCTGCTGGCTCTGTTTAAACATTTCTACATCTTTGTATTCCAAGAGCATCCACTAACTGATGCAGCACAAACTGATCACTGACTTTCACACACAAAGCTCAAGGAAAATTGCTTGACAGCACAAAAAAAAGCATGGAATAGAATGGTTCTTTCCCTAAGGGAATTTCAAATCACCCCATCTATTTTATATATCTGACTTTATTATCTATGGTATTTTTTAGCTTACTCTTGGAAAGCACAAAGATTAAACTATTATGAATGTTGGTTCTAGAACTAAAGAAAAGCAAAAGCCATTTCATTAAGTGACACTGAATTAATCAGAATATCTCAAAGCCTTAACATTTGAAAGTCAGTACTGTGCTGACTTAGCAAAATTGGCTTTTTTTTGGTCATATTGCCAAAAGACTCTTCCTGAAATAAAAGAAAAAGTAGTTGAAAAATGCAATCATTATATCTGAAGGAGCAACTCATCTGCAATGCTGTGCAGGGACAAGTAGAAAACAACGACTGGTACATAATTGTGTTTCATTCTTACAATGACATCCAGCAATGTCACTATTGCACAAGCTACAGAATTCCCAGATTTTTTCACCTCAGCCACCTCCTCTTTGTGATACTTTTGGAGGAAACACTGACCACTAATGAAAGGTTCAGGCATGAATGAAAAATAGATACTAGGAAGCAGCAGAATCTTATTTGTGCCCTGCACTGGATGTTAAAAATATTCAGAAGAGAAGTATTAGAGAAAAAAGTTTCAAATGCTGGTTTTGACTTCAATATATTCAAACAGGTTCTGACTTCAATATTATTCAACAGGTTCACTTCAGAAGTACTTTGCATTCACAGATACAGTAAATATGTTGCCTTGGACTCAGCGAACTTATTCTGAACAAATAGATTTGCATAACTACTGTTTGTGCTATTTTGAGAGTTCTCCTTTTAGCAGTGCATTATTTTTATAAGAATTATACCACGAAGCCTATTTTGACAATACGGATTAACCAATTTTCTGAGGAGAAAGAAGGCATCAGAAGGTTCCCTTTCCACCTCACCTCCACCTACTCTTAGTCATAACTTGTATTTATTGTACATAAGTTATATTTCAGTCAGCTTTCATAAAATCTGCCCATTCAGTGATGTTAATAACATAAAACAAAGTGAACTGGAGATATTCAAGATCCAGGTTCCTGACTAGCATCCTTTATAAGTGTCAAATTTTTAGATGCAAACTCACACTATCACTTTGATAGCCCTATAATTAACCACTGCTTACTCTTCCCATTATCTCCTTATGACCTCTGTGGTAAGTAAATGGATTCCTATTACCTCCACACAGTTTTTGTGGTTCTGATCAGTTAATATTCCCCTGCTAGACAGGTATTAAGTTCACTTAAGAGGAAACTCTTCTCGGCTGTATGCCCTTCCAGAAATAACAACACATCCATAGGCTTCCAAAAAACCTCATCAAGAAATACATCTTGGGAGGATTTACACATTCTGAAGTTCTTTACCCTGCAGATCCTCCTCCTGCAGTGCTGTGAGCACCCTAGACTGCCAGACTCACACTCCAACACCACTGCAGCCATTCCTCTCCACTCCTGCAGATTGTTTTATTCCACCCTCTCACAGCTGGAACACAGAACAATTGCAGGAATTATAGCCAAGCTACAACTAAGGGAAGTCACGATCACGGACTGATTTAGGACAGTGAGGTCATTCTCAGCTCTGTCTACCTGCACCACACACCTGGTAGTGGGCAGAGGCTGCATGAAGAGCACTGCCCATGTAGTAATCAAAGCTTTCCCTCTAAAGCAGCATTAATAAAGCAAATTAGACTGTTCCCACTACCTAGTAACATATATAGTGTGGGAAAACAAGTTGGGACCTTTGGAAAGAGTCCTTAGTCAGAAAGAAAAGACCCACTGCTGAGAATAAGAGAACTAACCTGTTATTATCACCCATTTGGAAAATGCCCCCAAAACTTTGTTTTTTGTACTAAGAAAGTTCCCTCAAAGCTTACTGGAGTAAGCAAAACACTCAGCTTACACAGAGATATTTTAGGGAACTACCTCCTTTCTTTCAATTTAGTTTGTTTCTTTTTTTTCCATTCTCCCAAAGATCTACCAGCTGTTATGGGAGTTTTTCCTGCCACCTAGGCTGTGCTCACCTTGAGGCTGGTGTGAGAGCGTGGTTGGCTCAGCTCGTGGAATTTCCAATGCTCTGCTGCAGGTGTTTCTGCCGTGTCCTTCTGAGCCTCGGGAGTGAGGAGAGCATCTCCTGCAGGTAGTGGGAAGATGCCCAGGGATATTGGACGCTCCTTCCTGTTGGAAAGACAGGCAGGGTTCATCAGCAATCTCACATGCACCACAGTTTGTCTTCCTGCAGGCCTCTGAAATCAGCAGGGAAGTGGTGAAGTTCCAGGTTCAAACATCCATTAACTGCACAGTGCAGCACTCCCAGACTGTACCACAGCACCCAATAATTCCTCATTTCACAATTGCCAAGTCAATTCCATGGCTTTAAATAGCAGTTATTGATTTACACTGCAGCTAATCTGTAGCAAACAAAGGTTTTACAGAAATGAAACACCAACAGAAATAAGACAAAAGCATTTCCTAACTTCAGATTGAAAATAGTTTTCAGCAGCAACCATGAAATATACTATTCTGCACTGTTTTCTCCAAGATATAAGCACATAATTTCTACAACAGCAAACAGCTAAATCATCAACTGAAGCATTTGCAAAATTGTAAACAGTAAGCCTCTTCTCCAATCATTGGGTATTTTATTCCTGAAGATCACAGAAATTACAAGGATTTGTGTAAGAGAAAAGAACTGGGTCAGGGAATTACCAATGCTACAACTGGCTCAACTAAAAATTGTGTAGTTTTACCCAGGATCAGTTCAACATTCTACTTCACCCTAAAGCAGCACAAAAGCTTGTACCAGTAAAGCAAATTATTTCATCCCAAATTTTCACTTCTTCACTCTTTCTACTTCCCTATGGTAAACAACATTTGGCAATTCCAAAGGTTTATGTAGTAACCCTCAAAAGAAACACAAAATCCCCAGGTCAGTAGTGTGCTAAGTGAACAAAAGGATTCATTCTTCCTGCTTCATTTGTCTCTGCTAGCAAGAGACAAAACCATTGTGTGCAATGCCATTCATAGGATGCTGTGGCCAGCCCTGAAAAGGAAAAATATCAGCCAGGCCTAGAACTGAGATAAGCAAAGTGTTTGTTCAGGCAGAACAATGTAATGCAGAAAAAAGTGATTGTAATCAACTAGCACAGCTTTAAGTATAGTAGAGGCAGAAGATAAAAGTGTGCAGAAGTAATGGCATAGTTTTCACATTTTAGCATTATAAAAAGTCAAGTCACAACCACACGTGCTTTCTTCCACAAGGCCCTTCACAAATTAAATATAACCTAGGCAGAATTAGTATCTGCATACAAAATACATGCAAATAAATATATGGCAGGGAATGTTGAAAAGCAAAAGCTAAGCATTTTTGGACATATTTTTAATTTTGTTTATTTGAAGAAAAGTTAGTGAAGAAAGGATTTTACTTAGCAACTAATCAGTAAACTCTACTTGAAAATTTTACATTGTCAAAATCACAACGTTCAAACAGCAAACAATTCTAATTGGCATGGACCTTTTTAGTCCAGGTGTACAAAGATGCTCCTTATCACAAGGATAATTGCATCTAACTCTCACATTGGCGTTATCTTGGCTTTTCAGAAATATTATTCCAAATTAAGTCATGAATTGTGAAGTAGTTTAGCGCAACAAAGCAGGCAGCAAAGTGAGAAAAGCAGAATCAGTCTGGGTTACAAAATTCAAAACATGAGATAATGTTCCAGCATCTGCAACTGCTGGAATGAGAAAGTACACAGGGGATTCCAAGGATTCCCACTATTGTAACAGGTCCTGCTTTGCTTAAGATTTCCCACAAGTCTCAGGCATGTGGGGAACAAAAGACAAGCACAGAAGCTGAGATTATGTCAAAAGAGGGCTGAGACCATTTCATTGGATAAGAAGTGCAGCAACAAAAAGGAGGCAGAAAAGCTGCCCTTCAGTGGCTGCTGGAGCTGCACTATGGGGCCAGCACATTTCATTACTGCAGGACATACCACAAAGCTGATCTGTTTTGCGATCCTCAAAAGAGAGAATATTAAATGGGTACCAACACAATTCATATGTGGTATCACTAGTTTTTCCAGATTAGTTTGAAAGAAATTTTATAGCAAACGTATTTTGATGTGTTAGAACAGAGGTCAGGTGCATTGGCATGCTGTACAGTAAATGAAGTTTGCAAAAGAGGCTAATTTTGGAAATTCATCTTATTATGTGACTGCATTAAAAGAAGTGATCCAATTCGACTGAAGCAGTTTCAATTTATTTATTTCACTGCTTGTTGAGCAGAAAGCAAAGAGCCTCTTCTGCTTCCCCAGTGCCCAAAAATATCTGAAAATGCCACAGTGCGCAGAATATTTTAAAAGCTTAAACTAATATTCTGAAGTGATGCACTGAAACATTTACAGGGACCTTTAGGAACTTTTAGATACTCAGTTCTAAAATCTGACTAATGTTAAAAAACAAAGTTAGATTCCTTCATCCTATATTTTTATCTCTTTTTAAAAATTAATAAAGACTAAGAAAGTGAATTCGAATTCTAATTTGCTTTAGGAATTATACGAAGGGCAGGAAAAAGCATAGCTTCCCCAGACCCCTCAAATCCATTCAATACTCCAGGGGAGAAAAAGCACATTACCAAAAAAAAGAAATCTACTTCTTAAACCATCTGACTGGTTACTGAATATGAGGTTCTGTTTTGGTTTTGTTTGGTTTTAGAGTCGGGAAATATTTGTTCTGGGTTTGTGTTTCCCCCCCTTTTAAACAAACACAGCCTTCCTAACTAGATGAATCAATAGAGTTTCACTTGGAATTTATTTTATTTCTTCATATTTAAATATTCATTCAAGTTTTTTATCAGTTACTGGTATAAATTGGTATTTCTTTCATCTATTGATTGGCTCTAACCTTTGCAATAACACTTCTGTGCTCACAGCCCCAAGTTAAATGCACAGTACCATATGAAGTCTACACGCGCCAAGAATTAAGGAGGAAAAAGTCACATAGCTGTTCAGAGAACACTTATTTCCTGCATTTTTCCCATTTAAAATAAAATATACTATTAAATTTATAACCACAAGTGAAACATGTAAAGTTTTCAGACCAAAAAGCTGCATTTTAAAACTTTTCCAGCTCTTTTCCATCTGTAATTACAGTATTAAAACGTGGCAAGACTACTTTTAGCCACAATATTCTAATGCATTTGTGTCTGCTACTGCTCCAGGCACGTAGGACAAACCTGGGGGGGGGAAGAGACTGGGGACAGACAGCTGGCAACTTGCCATACAAGTACAAAAACAGAGGAGAGAGGAACATTTGGCTAAACAATAGCGAATAGGCTTTAAGAGCTCTAATGCTTAAATAATGAAAGATTTTTTTTCCTGCACCAACCAATAATCAGATTTTTTGAAAATAACATGATCGACTAATTACTGTGGTTTTAACATCAATTAACTGATCTTACATAAGCTTTTTGATTAAAACAGGTGCAGGTTAATAGTACAAAGCCTCGGGCTGCATACATTTATGCTACACAAGATCAGCCAAGTACCTGACAATATACTGAACATGAGCTTTATCTGACACTAACATTGCAGCTTTTGCAGCAGGTTACAATAAACTGACGTTGAGAGCTTTGCGCAGAAGGGATACATAAATGACCTTAAATAAAAGGCAATAAAAAAGAGATTGTATCTCTGTACAATCATAGACACATTCACAACAAAACCTGACATTTATATGTAATTTATTTCTCTAATTAATCTGTTTGAAAAAGCAGAACAGAAAGCAGAGGAGCAGCGAGAGCACACGAATAGGGGGTTCAGTGGTTCAGAGTACCTGAGGATCCTTGGGAGGTTCTGTGTCAAGGCTGGCACCCCAGTGGAAATGGAAAAGTGCACGAGCAGCAGAACAGAGAGCGACACCAGGATGGCTGAGTTAATGACCACCGCCCCGCCAACGAAGCCAAACACAAACAGCAGCATGCAGCCCGGATTCATGGCGCTGCGCTGGCATGGTGGAACGCCGACTCCGAGAAGGCTATGCAGGGGCCAAGGGGGGATCTTTGTAGGCAAAGTCTGTCATTCAGCCGCCACCACAAAAACAATGCCATCAGCAGCAGCGGCAGCAGCGCGTTGCACTCTTCTGCAGCAGCTCCAAAGCAATGACATCACCGCCCTCCTCCCCCTGCCGCTCCTCACAGCGGCGATGCAGTAGTGCAGAGGCTCAGCCAGCCCCAGAGTGCTTCTCCCTCCTTGCACGCAGGGTTCAGAGGTTCCAAAGCTCCCAAATCTGCATAATCTATTCCCAGCGAGCCCTGACGAGCAGCGGCTTCCGGGCACGCACCTGCACTGCTCCGCGCACAAAGACGCAGCCACGCCGCGGCCGGACCAGGACAGCCGCTGACATTTTCCCTGCCTGCCCCAACACAAACACCCCCAAAAGCTGACATGGTTTAAGGTTCATTAATGTAGGAAGTGTATCTCAACGCTTAGCAGCACAACAGTAAAAGCCTCTTTCTACAGATTTCTACGCTGTTCTTTTACCGCAATCTAATCATGCAACAAATCTTTCTGATTCAGCCGAATCGTTGTTGTAGGATTAAAGAACAAAGTCTTGCAAACACAAATGAATGGAATTTTTTTTCTCATTTCAGGGTGAGAGAGCAATAAATAGCTTACCTAATTCTACTGTGTGTTGTGGATTCTAGTTGATCACCCCCTGTTAGCTGATGAAGTTTGGTTCTTTCCAAGTGCTCCATATAATTGTGTATCATCTGTTTAAAAGGACAGAAAAAGCAACAAATTTTTAGTAACATCTACTCTTACTACAACTGCATAGTTCTTGACCAATAAATTCTCCCCCTGTAATGTTACATAGTAAAAGCATTTAGAGGCATTAAGGAAACAAAGAAAGAAGCAAAATTATACAGTGTGTGAAACCACAAACCAGAAGAGAAGTCCATAATAAATTAAAAAACCTGGAGAACTTCCTTGTACATTCATGCACAGGGAAACACCCTAAGGGTAAAGAAACTGCATGCAATATTTCTAACAGGAGTTTGGAAAAGAAGTACCATGTTCAAATCCATTTTGGAGTCTGAGACCTCTATGTCCAGAAGATATTAGCATTTTTTTACATGATACAAAATAGGCACTGTAGGCCTAATTGCAAAGTACTGTGAAGGTCAGACAATATGCCCCTCAAATATTAAACACTGAACCCACAGGCTTATAATGAGATTATTTCTGTAGGCAGAAATACGAAGTCCCCATTTCTTCTAAAATACAAGTAAGATTTCTATATTTTCTACAAGGGAAATTTGGTTTTAAATTATCTAGACTGACATCTCATTAAAAGGACAGAGTGGCTGTGGATTTTTAGCACTCAAGACGAGCTCTGCTCTCTCTCTCTCTCTCACAAGAGACAAGTACAGACCAACATGGCATTCCTGCAGTCATGACTTATTTAGAGCCCCTACTGCCACAGCCACAGGATGCTGCTCTCAGCAGTAACTGATCCAGGACGTGCATGGGGAGAAGGACCAGGTATCACTGCATCGTTCCAAGGCTTCATTTGGACACACATCCCTGAACTTAAAACTAGGAAAGCCTGAGGAAAAGCCTATGTGCAATTTGGTATTTTTAGCACTTCCAACATTCATGTTCACAGATGAACAGAGCTCTAGGAACAATAAAGGAGGAAAAATCACAGGTGTACTGAAGATGAATTTAATGTACTTTTTTTTCCCTGAGACATATTCAAGTCATATCTTAACAGCTTCGTCTAGGAAAAAAAAAACCCAAACAACTATTCTTTAAAACTAATTTCTTTGCTACTCTACTCAGAGTATACAAACACTTCAGAATAGTGATATTACCAAGCATTTGTACAACCAGTTTATATAATCTTTTCTTTTAGGGACAGCTGCACACATGACTACTGAACTCAGCAGGACCTGGAAACCTACATTTATGTGTTACTCTCAAGACAGCTTTGATGTATCTGAGTTTGACCTTGAGATGCCACCAACCTTAGCTAGTGCCATCTTCTCAAATGCTGTTTGCCAGCATTAGCCACATAGGAATAAATATTCTAAGTTTCAAACAAACCAGCTGAAGACATCCTGACTGATGGATATTTTACAAAACAGTAACTTATGTTAAGTGCTGGTTACACAGAGATGTTGGTTTTACCAGCATTCACCTGAATTAATAAATAGAATTCAGACCAGAACAAAATATCATGCTATTTTCAGAGAAACATTATATAATATACTTGGACTGCTGTCAAAAGCTTACAACATTTATCCTCCAACAAAACGCAGTGTTGCACCAGGCCATCCCATTTGTTTTCTGATTTTTAATGCTTGCTCACACAGAGGCAAACAAAAGGACTGAAAACTCCACCTTCAACTATCCACGTTTGTTTTTTTCCATTTTAAACAAGCAGCCAGAACTAGGTATTGTTACTTTACATAGTTTTACACGAATTTATTATAATGCAGACAGATTAGAAATTCTGGGGGGGGTGGTTGGGGTCATACTTCAAGAGTGCGTGACTTTAAAATGCACATCAGACCATTCTGTATCCTGTTCATGAATTCCCTTCTCATGGGAGGAAGGTATTTCTGACCTGTCTACTAACATTCCCATTTGCAGCACACCATTTGGTTTCTTAAAGTCAAATTTTAAATAGAACAGCTATTGTGTTTTCACTGAAGATGAGTGTCTAGTACCTCTCCAGGGAACTGCTAACGCATGGGAAGAGAGAACAGGGTCAGAAAAACCCACACAACTTTCATGTTTTGCAAAGGACATGGTTTTAACCTACTCTCTTCCTTCCTTTCAGTCTGTTTTTTTTTTTACTGCAATGTCTCATCACATTTATTACCCACAGAGGCTGGAGGGCAGGTCAATTTAAAGGACTGTTCAGTTCATATTGCTCTGCAGCTGAAAATGATGCTGAAAATAAAATAAGCAAATCTGTAGATCACATACTTCAGCACACTACATATAAGCTATAGGAACCCAAAAACAAAATTAAAAACAAAATGTGAAGGGCTGCATGGCAATTTAAGATTAATAGAATCATAAGGTTCTATGCGCATGTGCAGTTCAGCACAGCAATTTCTCCACAGATCCAGGCTATTTGTGCTTGTGATGTCCAAAAAATCAGAACAGTGGTACCACCATGTAAAGGCCACTCTCTGCCCCAACCCAGGGATCCAAGAATAAAAGTTGACAATAGTGGAATAGCATTCACAAGGAAATTAGTTCCTCACCCTCCCTCCCCATGGGATGGGAGCTCCACAGCTGGTGCTGCAGGGTTATAAGAAATGGTATGTGAATTCCCAAGTTCCACAAACTTAATTTGATAGGTGAAGTAATAAATACTGCAGCTTCGTGGGAAGTAAGCCCACTCTAACTGCTCATTTGAAGACTCACCCCAAAACCACTGGTTTTTGTACCAGATGACATTCAAAAACCCTTTTAATCTAAATGACCCTCAAGCCTTGGAATATCCATGAAGTGCCATTCTGATCCAAAAAACGTGTAATGAATTAATGCACTAGAATTCTGAGGACTCAAAATCTGATTAGAAGTTCTGCTGTTCTGAGATTATTCAGCTGTTGAAATAAAAAGGTTTTAATACTACTGACTTAAAAATAGACCTAAATTGATTGATTTGCTCTCCACTCAGCACAATTTTTACTGAAGTTATGCTGGAGGACAGATGATAAATAATTGACTATGTTTACCCATCTTCTCTTCAATACAAGCTGCAGTCAACATTTAATCATCCATAACCTTTCACTATGGACAATTTGCTCTGCTGCCCATGAAATCTAAGCATTTTGAATGCAACCAGCTGTTCCAAGGACACATATCACACACATAGAGCACTTCAGCCTTGTTGTAAGTAAACACATTGCTCAATTACCATTAGCTGAAGGGATTAAAGATAAACTCAGAACTTGGAAGACCTTAGTTAACAGCATTTCACAGTTTAGGTGTTAATGATTTTAAGGCACATGTACAAACCAGCTACAACACACTTTTGAACACATTACAGCATGAACATGAAATTCATTCCCTTTGAATGCAATGTCTTTCCACCTTATAAAAACACTCAGATTGGTTTCCTCGTGTGGTAGGTGACAAGTTTTACAACTGCAGAAGTGTTACAAGGTTTTTCTACATCTTGAACTTCAGCACTCAGTAAAAGACAATTAACATCGTGGCACTCATTTCATTTCTACCCTTACAAATACAACCACTCCCAGTATATACAAGGCTGGCACTTGTCACAAACAAATGTGGATATGCCATGTTTGGGATATTGTTACCTGCACCTTTGCCTTAACCAGGCTGAGAACATCTCCTTTATACCTTCCTTGCTCTTTCACTCCTCCTTCCTTTCTGTGTCACTGCTTTAGCTCCCCCAGACAGGTTTCAGTAATTCTTTGGCTGTCAGACCAGGCACAGTGCTACAGCCCTCACTGCTTATCCTGCAGATCCAATCAGGCTGGGCACAAGCAGCTCCTCCCTTTGGGAATGTGCACCCAACTGTGTGTATATAGATCTTTCTCTGTCCCACATAATCTAGATTTATTGAGGTAATAGATATTTCTACAATCTCCTTGATTCAGTATCAAAGTCCTAAACATACTTCCATGTAAGTACTTTTTTTCCTTTCAGGGTTTGTGGTGAGTTTCTCACCCAGGTAAAAGCACCATTCCCACTGGAGAGCTTGATGCATCTTTATCCACACACAAGACAGTGATGCTGGCAGATACATTAGTATGTAAGGATGTTAAATCCAGGTTTTATAGATCAAGCTGTTAATGCTCAGCATAAGGCTTTAGAAAAACTATTTGCTTGAACTGATATCCACAGTCTAATCTCACAGACAATGTGACAGCTGTCCATGCTTAGCTACAATTGTGCATAGACACCTCAACCAGCCTTCTCTTCCTGTCCCCTGGCCAGGGACTTGCTGGGGATATGTTGATCCTAATGAACCTGACAAAGTCCATTCAATGCCAGAGCCAGGCTCACTGTTCTGTCACGTTGTATCAGTGCAGAACACTGAGAAACTTCCATGGCCCAATTATGCTTCATTAAACTAAGCCCATATTCTATGTCAGGGAAAGATATCAAACCACCTCAGTTTGGTGTTTCCCAAAGGAGAAAGAATAACTTCCTTGAGTAGAGAAAAAAGAGGTTTATTTTGGAAACCTGTGCAGAGAGAGGCCACAGGTATCAGTCAATTCTCCAGCAAATCTCAAGTATTGCTTTACCTCAGTTTCCCAACTGAGTAATATACATAAAGCCTCAGCCAAGCCTTTAAAAAGCCAGAGCCACAGTTATGAAGTTATGCCCTTTAACTATGCAGAAAAACAAAGATCCTTTACCTCCTACTCAGCAGGCAAAAGCACACTGAATGGCTTGCTCAGAGAAGCACCAGCAGCAATGCATCATCTTAGCAGCAAAGGCAAAAAAGCCCTCACAGGTACAAAGAACAGACAGGCCTGCTTTTATCCAGGCACAAAAACAAGCCAGATTCTATTAAACAGAACAGTATTTGAGACACAAGAGGCAACTAACAGAATTCTTTTCTAAGTCAAAGAGCAAAGACTTTAAGACTTTTGTGTTAGACTGCTGTCAACCATTCTGCTTTCCAGCACACTGCCCTTGGCATTCATTGCTTCCTGCATCTGGTCCTCTACAGTCAGAAGATGGAAACAAGACACTGCATAGTTAGGTTCCAGAAGTTCCACCTCAGGAACTCCAGCACACTGCTTTGTCACATGATCAGCACAAGACCAAAACCCACTGCAAGCACACGAAAGACAAGGAACAGAGCACAGAAGTCAGAACATGTTCAGGCTGCTCCATCCATTCTGTTCTGACCAAACATTTTATCCTCTTCACTGCCTGCTACACCCCACCTTCCAATCTGCCATCTCAACTGCTCAGGTTCTCACACCCTAATCCATTTAAAATCAAGCCACTTAGCCCAAGTACAGTCTTAGTGGGAAGGAGGCTTAATGGGATATCCTTGCACTCAGAGCAGGCAGCCCAACTCCCTCTACAGAGAGCAGCAAGACAGACACTGATTGACAAGCAGGGTGATGGAGGGTAGAACCTGTCCCCAGAGCTGTCCCCTGCCAGGGCAGCCCTGCTCTCTGCAGCTGCACACACCTCACTGCTGGGCAGGCTAGTGCTGGAACTGCAATGCAGACCCTGCCTCTGGCAGGCTGAGCTCCAAGGAGAACTCCCAGCCCTCACCACAACACACACACTGCAGAGAGGGATTGATTCAGCTCTCTGCTTCACATCCCTGGTGGAACTCCCCAGGGCAACTCAGTTTCAGTAGGGCTTGGTCCATTGGGACTGAAAATGGGTGACATTCCCTGGGGTGCTGAGCCAGTAACTTTGCAAAGGCAGCCACAGACAGGGAGGGAGGGTTGAAAGGTGGGTCATGTGAAGGACATGGATACAGAACCTCAGTCAGGAGACAGAAGAGAAAGACATTCAATTCTGAAATATTCATCAGTGAAATAAAGAATAAGGGGGAGTGAGAGGTGGAAGGAAACAAATAATGAAGAGAGAAAAATTGCTAGAAATTAAGATTGCACAAAATTGCAGTCACATTGCATCTTTAACATGACATCTGTCAAAATAAGACTCTTAGAGCTAAATTAAAAAAATAAAAATCTTTCTGAATGCTCTGTTCATTATTTGGTCAGTTGAAGAAAAACAATTGGCATTTCAGTAAGCACCAAAGAGGGATCACTTGTAAAGACAAAAGCTGAGCAGAAGGAAGGAAATAACCCTTCCTAGCAAAACACGGAAGAAAAAAAGTTTAAGAACCAAGTATTTGATAGAAATATTTGATCCAATAAACTGATAAACCTAAATGATGGAAGTTGGATATCTGCCAAAGTATCTTGCATTAAAAGAAAAAAGTTACTACACAGACCTAAAGTGTTAGAATTTGCTGGGAGAAAGGGAAGCAGGAAATCACAAAGGGAATGGGAAGCTGGGCATTATTATCAGCCAGTCCTTTTCAGTTCCCAGGGATTTCCACCCCTGAGTCTCAAACATGCACCAGATACAGACAGCATTAAATGTTGAGATGTTCTACCCTTTAAGGAGGTGCATCTTTGCAAGATTCACTATAGCCTGGAAAACCAAAAAAAAAAAAAAAACCCCAAAAAATCAAGGAAGCAATCATATTGAAAGGAGGAGTACAGAAAACAGGAGCTCTGATTTTAGGAGAACAGAGGAACAGAGATACCATGGTACACTACAAATTATGTCTTTATGAAGAAAGGACAGTCACCCCAGTAACAGTAAAGCCCAAGGAAACATCTCTCCCTACACCAAAGCAAGTGAATTTAAGATGTGAAAGCATTTAATAAATTGGAATCAAACCAGCAGAGGTTGTTAGCCATTTTGGAGCAAAACCTATGTAAAAAGATATTCAGAACATGTAATTAGCGTTTCATTGAATTAATGGCATCCAATTCATTTAATCTTGAACTCCATGAACAGGAGTTCAATCAAAATCTGCCAGTTCTATTGTGATAGAACCCACAGATCCTAATGACAATAACCAGAACTCTGCAAGCACCCAATACTCTGAAGTACTTCCAGATCAAAAGGTTGCCAGACCTCAATGGGCAGCATTAAGATTTGTCACTCCTCATTCTACTTAGATTTCCAGTTTTCAACAGATGTGCCATTCTAAAGCAATTATCTAGTAACTAATGTGATTTCAGTAAATATATGAGTATTTTTAAGAGCTTCAGAAGTCTTGTCACACAAGTGCTACAGACTGGTCATGATTCCAATTCACTTTTCAGCTGCTGCCAGGATAAAACACTTAAAGCTGCTGAAAGTATTTAAGATAACTAAATCTGACATCTCTATCTGCTTCTCCTTTCCCCACATGGGTCTTTTGGTCTGGGAGCATTCAGTGTGGCATTGGTCTCTCTGGTAGCAAGGATCTAAAACCAGCTCTCTGACCTTCCAAAGGCAAAGCAAGGAGAGTAAGGAGAACAGTGCTCAAGTGGGACTTCAGATTAATCAGAATAATTCAAAAGACCTAGTGACTTCCCCACTAAAATATGATATGACTTAGGCACAACCTGCTACTAAAAACTGAAGCACTGCAAGTCCTCTTTTTATGCTTTGCACAAAACTTAAACATTGTGGCTCTTATTTATTTAAATTAACAAATTCAAACTTGCTCCATCTTCATCAGCAAATCCCATTTTCAATAGCTATCAATAAAGTATGCCAGGGAACTCTTTCAATCACAAATTCCAGTAGGCCAGGTTTTGAAAGGAATTGTTCTTTCAGTGGTACAAATAAAACCAACACAGAAAATTGACAAAGAGTATGAAAATATGATTTCATTTGTATTTCTTTGAAGCTTATTAGTGTGTTTTCAAGAACTGCCTTTGAAATATGGGAAGAACAAATTCCTTTTAAAAATTTCTCATAAAAATGACAGATGTGTAATCAAATACTGAGAAACAGAACAGACATTTAGATGCAAATGAGGAAAACTACATCACCAAATGAAGCCTGGTTACAACTCAGCGTACAAACCAAAATATTCAATAATTTTCCCAATTGCTCAAAACACACGGTTTTCCACAGATCTACATTTTTACAGATACCCCAAAATCATCTTGGTGTAACAGCGTACCTCTGTATGTCTTGAATGAAGTGCATTGTATTCCTTCTTGAGTTCTGCCTCCCGCTCCTCAAGTCTGCTAACTGGAGGAAAAAAAAAAAAAAGAAAAAAAAAAAAAAAAAAAAAAAGAATTAAAACTAAATTCATAGTTCTAGTAAGTGAGACTGACTTGCCTTGGACTAAGCAAGCAGATCAGAGTATTCCCAGTAGTGAATAGCACAAAGCAGGATAAAAAGTATGTCAGTATTTGTGTTTTTAAGCTCTTACCAGCTTTCCAAGTACATAAACAGCAGCACAATCTTGCAATTTGCATTCCCCTGAAGAGCCCAGGCCCTATTTTCCCCTGCTGATTGCTAGGCCAGTAAGAGGGGATTTTTCTGTTCAAGGCCAGCTTACTGCTCACCCCAATCCAGATTGTTTCACATGGAAACTGCAGGAAGAGACAGAGGCCAAGTCACTCAATCCCAGATGAAGCCATGGGCTCCAGCTAAGGGCCTACATCAGATCCCTAAAACACACTCACACCATTTCCAGAGGTGTTTACCCAGGACAAACATAGGCAAGATATGTACCCTATGTGGTACAGAAATTAAGGTTTCTGCTGGCATTCACTCACACTCACTGAGTATTAAGGCAATAAATTTAAAGAGAAAACAATTGAATACTTCTGTAGGTACTGCAAGAAATTAAAAACACATTGAGTAGATTTAGCAGAACTTTAGACAGTAAGCTCTTATTAGAGGGAGAAGAAACAAACTGAGCAGCTCAGCTCATCTGTGCTATGAAACTGAGCTGGAACAAACTGTGATATCCCAATGCAATTACAGTAATTTCACAACCATAAGGCGCAGCGGACTATAAGGTACACCCCCCCGGGAGCTGACACATTTCACAACTCTGTAGATCAGATAAGGTGCACTGGACTATAAGGCGCACTTTTTTTTTTTTTTTTTTTTTTTAATTTTTTTTTTTAAGCGAGCTGCATGCCATGCACAACAAAGTAACTAATTAGTAACGGAATCCCGCAATCGTGGAGTTTACCGGCATGTGCTCAAATTGGAAATATTTTAATAGATTGGTGTAGCCTTTAAACGCAGTCCCAAGTGCCCTCCCCGTGCGCGGGGCCCGGCACTCCCACCTGTCCCCGACACCAGCTGCCGAGCTGGGGCTCAGGGCGGTGGTGGTTCGGAGCGGTTGGGGCTTTCCGCGGCACGGAGAGGGCGTAACTCGGAGCAACCTGGGCTAGCGGTGGCAGGGAGTTGGTCGGGGCTCGCTGCGGCACGGAGGGGGGCGCGGCTCAGAGCTGGTCAGAGTGGGCACGGCTCGGAGCAGCCAGGGCTAGCAGCAGCATGAAGCAGGCGCGGCACGCCACAGCACAGAGCGGGTGTGGCTCACCGCGTCACGGAGCAGTCGGGGCTCGGGGCCAGCAGCGCTGTTTACGGGGCTGCAGCGGCGGCCTGCGCTGCTTACAGGGCTGCAGCGGCACTGTTTATGGGGCCGGCAGCGCTGGTTACGGGCCAGCAGTGCTGTTTATGGGGCCGCAGCGGCAGCCTGCGCTGCTTACGGGGCCGCAGTGGCGCTGTTTATGGGGCAGGCAGCGCTGTTTGCAGCGCTGTTTTCAGCGCTTTCCCACGGGGCTTTCCTGCCACTTTACAGCGCTTTCTCGCGGCGCTTCTTGGCTTTTCCCCGCGGCTGCGCCGCTTCTCCCCGCTCCTCCCCAGCCAGCGGCTGTGCCGGTTCCCGGTTTTCCCTGCCCGGCGGCCGTGGCTCCCGACTCCCCCTGCACAGCCGCAACTCCTGCGTGTCCCGGGTCAGCTCGCACATCGCACTTCCGGGTTCGCAAATTTTCGACCCTTGCACATCAGATAAGGCGCACTTCCGGGTTCGGGGGAAAATTTTAGTCAAAAGGGTGCACCTTATAGTTGTGAAATTACTGTAATTTGCAGAAAAACTAACAGAATTCAGAACCTTCTACAGAGAACTTACTGCATCATTCAAACACAAAACATTTTTGGTGCTTAGATATGAATTCCATCTTTTTATTCAGGTATTTTTGAACACAAATATTTATGTGACATAAGCACGTGCATCAAATTGTGTAACTGAGCTTATACACTTGCCCAGGTTTAAATATCCCTGAAAAAGTCCAAATTTATATTTCCACGTTTCCAGAGAGTCACTGCCAGACACACATTATCTGAAGACAAATGCCAAGATCTTTTCTGCCATTTGCGTATTTTCATGTTGCCAACTGGGTCTCCTGAAAATTAATTCTCAACATACCATTTCTTTTTGATCTATGTATCTGTATTTTGGCACAGTATTTTATCATAAGTATGCTTTAATGGAAAAAAAAGTCTTTGCCCGAGTCAAATGCCGGAAACAAAATAGGTAACTGCCTACTCAAATCTGTATAAACGTTCTGGACTCCTATCTAATTTTGCTCTTATAACAACATTAAGTTCCTTGACACAACCTTTTGCAGTCCACCTATAAATATCTGGCCAAAATATTACATCAAATATTTATAACAGATCGAATGTTTCCATTTCTGCCCTGTTATCAAATGGAACAGAAGCTCTTTGGATCAAATAGCAGCAGGGGAGGCACAAGTATCTATAACACAACAGAGAAAAATGCACTTTGCAGCACAATGCATGCATCTAAAAATACATATTTATGTGATGCAGAACACTATGGAATGGAAGAGTTCAGTTTATTGTTTTGAGGCACAAGGTGTTTTAAGTCTCCTTGTACACCTGAAGTGCAGTTTTATGGAAGCCTTTGGTAAGAGACTACCGAAACAAGAGTCAGAACTTAAAATTAACAAAGCTGTGATGTGACAGACCATATTTCATCCACTATCTTTTCCTAACTGACATCCTAGTCATGAGTTATGAGATGTCAGACAGCTGCCCATCAGAGATACTCAGCAGCTCCAATGTGAGCATACCATGCCTGGGCTGTATACACACCACAGCCCCCAGAGCATCTCCCTCATAACCTTTCCACTGTGCTTTGGGAAAACAGGAGATCACAAAGCGCAGATTGCATGACTGATGGGCCTCATGTTTGCTGTGCACAGCTCCCTCTCCAACAAAGTGTCCAAGGAGCCTCCCTGCTGCTTTGTGCGGGGTGGTGAAGTCACGGCTCAATTCAGCTTTGCCCAGAGCTCCCACACAAAGCTGGGTGATGCACCCAACATTGTTCAGTGAGTTTGTGTCTAGGGATGAATTCTGCAAGTGGATTCTGGGAAAGTACTCAACAGTACATTTAATAAAGGTTAACACCACATCAGTGTTACCAACACCCTTCTATGCCAGCTGCCCAAAACCAGCCTTCAGCAAATCCACAAAACCATCTCCCACTGTTACGGATACAACACACTCTTGCACAAGGGTTGAGGTTCCATAAAGAAGCACAACACTTTTTCCATCTGTGAAGAAAGAAATGCTTTAAAATGTTTTTAAAACTTTAATGGCCCAGTTATAATAAATAGTTCATTGAAGACAAATGTACATAAGTAGTGATGCTGCATAGTCAAGAGGGATATCTCCATTAGATTTGATCACAGTTTTCATTAGGTACAAAGGTTAAAATGATAAAAGGCCCAGAAGATGATATAACTGACATTAAGCACCTTCTTCTGGCAGTCATTTCCAGCTGTGCAGTACATGACACTCCTAGAGCTGGAAGTTTCAGTCAGAAGAGGATGTACACTAAGTTACATACCCTCAACAGACAGCACATCAACAGTCCTCAGAACTGGTTTTTCCAATACCAGCAGGATGAGCCACTGCACACCAGAAATTTATTCTACCCAAAATATGCCTCCCATCAAGATAAGATCTTGTCAAAACTAAAAGAACACACTTTCTTTTTCCAATTAAACACTCTGCAAGACCAGCTATTACCTGAGGATCAGAGATCACCACTGACTTGAACAGAGTCAGAAGAATGTAAAGGAACATTCCCATCAGCAGTAACAGGAAACTAAAGAGGAGAGCAAAATGCCTTTCACCCAGAAACACATTTTAAACTGAATTGTCACCAGCTCCATTTTAATACACCAACAAACAAAAGAGTGGAAGTCTGGCCTGATAACACCCAAGAGGAATGGAACTGTGTGCTGGCACTGCCTGCCACATGCTGGGCTTGCCAAATGCCAAGCAGACATAGTTCCTATCAGTTTGACTTAAGTAACAATAAAAAAAGTTCCTCTGATATTTCCATCTCAGACCTTTTTCCACTAAGATATCAAATTCTGATGGATGGATGAAAAAAATAAGTTTCATTATATAT
Source organism: Turdus rufiventris (assembly GCA_013186435.1). Taxonomy (NCBI): domain Eukaryota; kingdom Metazoa; phylum Chordata; class Aves; order Passeriformes; family Turdidae; genus Turdus; species Turdus rufiventris. The sequence continues at coordinate 2,144,871 of PYHW01009602.1, read as the reverse complement.
ATCCTAAAAGCAAAAGTATCCACTGTCTCTGTTGCAATGTGTCTTCACAAAGCCTTGTTACATCAAGGAAGATCTTACATTGCAAGATTATATTGTTTAAGATAATATATGTGCAAAACTAACATGAAACAAAAAAGTTGCATCAGTCATTCTTATAAGCATACATGGAAAAAATACAAAGACTCAAACATCATAAGTATGAGCATAAAATGCAAATATTCTGGTGTTTTTAGGGTGATGAGAAGGCATCCCCCTGGAACATGACCACAAACTCAAACCCAAGGCCTAGTGCAAACTTCTCACTGTCAGTGTTCTAACACCTTTAATGACCTGAGGTACCAATCTTGATCAAAATTCTCTCACAGAAAACTAATTAAGCCTAAAAATGGGAGATTAAATATAACAGTAAACTAGAGAAACTGGAGTGTCTGTCTCCTGACAGCATTATGAGGAATTAGGCAGCCAAGCTGCCCACCCTGCCTGCTCAAAAGTCAGAGCTTACCTCCCAATCTGATGGCTTTTACCAAGTTTGGAACACCCTTCATCTGTATGTTGTCCTCTGCCTCAAACTCCTGATAAGCCTGAGGGGGAGAAAGAGAAACAGACCTGCTAGAATGGCAAATCCAACCAGTGTGATGCCTTCAAGAGGAATTACAAGTTCCTCCTACACAAGCCAGGACAGAGATCCAGTTCATTAACGAGCCTTTCCTGGCACCAGGACGGTCTGAAGACTCTCCTTGAACAGCTTTCATCCAGCTCTATTCTTTAATACAGGTCCCACACCAAAGTTAAGATGTAGGTTCAGAAGGACCTTGTGACCTCCAAGTACTTGCCAAAGAGCACACGCATCACTCGTGGACTGAAAAGAGTACTGAGCTATCAGACAAGTGTTAACCTGGAAGTGGCAAGACCTGCAAATCAAACCAGCACAGAAAACTGATTTGTAAAACAAGTGAAAAAATCAACCACTTGACAAGACCAACATCTTCAAATAGCTCTTACACTGAACTACAGGTCTAGATCTCAGTTTAGTAAGTAGGGCACCTGAAATTATGAAGATAATTTAGCTGTCAAGAATGCTGTGTTGATAGCAAGTATCAACACATGCAGCAGCAATGGTCTTACCCCTGACACTCCTGGACTGTTCGACTTTGCACTATGGCTCAGGCACACAAAATCCCTGCAATTTGTTACCAAAAGCCCAACACAAAACTTTAAAAAAACCAAACTCTTCAAACATTCTGCTATAACATTCAATATAAAGACAACCACATAGCAGGACATCCCTCACACAGGATGAAACTCAAACAATCAAGAATATATACAAGAAACTTCTACAAAAAATCAAGCCAAAAATCCAACTTCTTGCCCAGTCTCTGTACAAGAAGTGTTTCACTGAGAAAATTTTTGACTGGTTGCTTTGCAAACAGTGGGATGCTCCATTTATACACTTGGCTATTGAAGCAAGTCCCTATCTGAGAAAATCCATGTGAAGTCAGTGTGGACACAAAAGCTTTAGCAGACTGGATTTGTTTTAAAAGTCAGTGAAAACTCAGGAATATAAGATTCTAATAGACATTTAAAGTAATTTTCTTAATTACTGCAATATTTTGAGCAACAGAATCACTATAACAACCAAATTTCAGCACATAAACTACAATACTCCCTTAATTTAAAAACATACACGAGCAGTTAATTATACACCAGTGGATTCCAAGCTCTTCTCACCACTTTTGTATATTAACAGCTAAGCTTAAAGCAGGCCAACCACTGTTCTAATTTCCTGCTCCATTTTATTTCAGCCTTGAGTGCTGTAGCTTGGCTTGGTGCCTGCTCTGGAGCCATCTGTACCCCCTGCTCCATCTAGTGGGCTGCTAGCTCCCAAAAGCACACAGACAGCAGCTCTTTGGGAACAGCACTGGGTAGCCAGGAAAGGCACAGTCAGGAGCAAAGCCTCCCTTTCCAGCACACCCTGATATTCACACTTCTTACAAAAGGATTTTTCAGATGTAGTGACTGATACCTGAGGCACAGTGGAGCAAAGGGCAGGGGGAATCTGCCTGGTAAACAAACCTGAAATAAGGATGGACATTATCAGAGATAAGGAACACCTACACTGAGAACACACCAGCAAACAGTTCAGTTCCACATCTGCTAATCAAGAAATACAAGAACTCAAGCCATTCTGTTCCTCCTTTGCTGGAAATCAGATTAGTTCTGCTGCTGTCAGTCTGTGAAAATGAAGTAGGAAAAATCCAGACCCCCACTGAACAAACCTGAACTTTACAACTTCTCTCCAGGACCTATTGAAAAGCTTTCCTGTATTCCTTGAGATAAACAAGAGTTGAGCCATCCCTAGAAGCAGCATTTACTGACAGAGCTGTTTCACACCAGTTTAGTTATTCACATCACCATCTGTGCAGATACACAAATCAAACCTCAAAACAATTTTCTGGGAAGTTCCTGTTTCTGTTAAACTTCACAGCTGAAAGTTCACATCAGAGTCTCCCTGTTAACTACAGATCCACATGAGCTGCATGATTATCCCATGTGCAGGGATATCTCAGATACAGGATGCCTTCAAATTATCCATGAGGGGCTGTCTGCCTGGGTGTACATTACAGCAGTGCTGGTGTCCTGAGAGCTCAGAGGAAAACCAAATATCAAATAACGTTGGCAGAACATCCACAACAAAACTTGCCCTTGCATTTTCTCTTGAAGCCAACGGAAGCAATGGGTCTGTTTAGCTTCTGAGGAAAACAAATGTTTTTAGGTCAGCTTGCAAAGTGTTTGTCTCACAGCCCAAATAAAACCTTCAGCAAGCAATAGCTGCACGGTGTCACCTGACATGGGAAATACCATCATCCCAAGAGCTGTGTCACAACATTTACAGCTCCAAAACCCAAGAGCTGTTTCTTGGGGCTATGCTCATTTGGTTTTTTTTGTTTGTTTTGTTAGGTTTCTTTTACAAATGCAGCTTTCCCCAAATGTAATATATCTTGTGCCCAAAGCTCAGGTTTGATAAACTCAGGCATGTAGATATAGCTGTTGTCTTGTCAAATGGAGTTTATCTTGTTATCTAGTTTAGCACTAGGCAGAGCCAGAAAAGGAGCCAAAGTTTTCAACTCCCACAGCCTACCAACTCCATCAGAAAGCGCTTCAGTCATGCAGACATTGCGCTTTTCAGATCCTCTAATAAATAAGTTACTCCAAGAATGATTCCTCCAGAAAGCTTATGCCAAAGCTCTTCCATTCCTGGAGTAAGTCAAAATACACTAGACATTTTTTACTGCCAAAAATTTAATTAACTTATGGCCTGTAATACATAAAGAAAACTGACATTCCCAGAAAGAGAGGCAAGGAAGGAAACTAAATTAAACCTCTGCAACCCCCCCTAGAAGTCAGTGGAACATCCCGTGAGCTCTGAGAAGATCTTATCCCCTCCTGTAACTGGAAACTGACCACTATCCCAGCAGTATCATGTGCCCTCACAGACCACTGCAGGACAAATGAGCTGTGTATTGCTATTAAAAGTTTTTAACAGCACTCTATTTTCCAGGTCTAGGCTTGACATTTCAATGCTGCAAACAAATGACAAGTAGAACTAGTGGGTCTCACAACAGCAAAGACTTGAAATAATGTGGAAGTCTATTTTCAAGTTCTTGTAAGAAATATTTAAGTTTATATCAAAGACTGGCATTGGCCTCAGATACACCAGTGCAGAACAGAAGAATGCTATTTACTGAACACATAGCATCATTGTATTCACAGGTGCCCTCTGCTGCTGAGGAGGAAAAAATGACATGAATTCTAGATAAGTCATAAACCCAAAAATAGACATTTGCCAACACTCAGTAAAGTTTACTACACACCCACAGCAAGAACTTCTAAAAACTCTGCCTGTACCAACATCATTCCTACACAAATCCCCAGGAACTTTGTGCTATTTAACTTATTTGACCTTCCACACAGCAAAGACCCCAAGAGCACAGGCACTGCCATCCCCCCTTTCTGTCCAGGTTCTGCTGAGAGCCAGGCCACACAAGGGACAGGGGCAGGGAAAGTTACAGCCAAGAGCAGCAGTGCAAAATGAGATTAAATGCTGGATCACAAGCCAAGGAGCTTCATCAGTGCTGCACATTCCTGCACTAAACAGAAGCTGCAAATCCTTACCACTCTGCCCTCCTTTAAGCAGTTGAAAAATTGAATTAATTATCCTAGGGAGCCACATATTACACCATTTTTTGGCAACAAACTTGACTTAGGCAACTACCACAGCCCATCAACTACCAGGACTGAGTGCTGCACACCATGCAGGAGTGGAAACTCCAGTGCATCTGCTCCCACCACTGGGATTTCATCATCTGCTGGGCTCAGTCCTCCCAGCAGTGTCTTGCTGTCATCTCCCCTTCCTTCCACCTCCTCCTAAGAAAGGACTGAGCACTTCAAGGTGGTTCACTCATCTGCCAGCAACTGTTTCAATTTCTGATGTGGGGAAAAGAAGCCAGTGAACCATAGGAATGCAGCAACTGGTTAGCACAAACTAACCTCCTGATTTCACTTCTGTAATTTCAAACAGCAGCTTTATTCCAACCTAACTGGTTGAATATATGGCTATGGATGCAAACCCACAGGATAAATTTAACTGCAAAGAAATGCTTTTTTATTCTTTTGATTTAGTATAACAATCACTTAGACTGCACAAACAAGAACTTAAATCCAGGACATAACTTCTTGAGCAATTTTAACTGGCACACAGGTTTAAGCACATCCAATCAAGCTGAACTCAACCATGTAATTTAAGAGCTGCCCCAGCTGACAAGTCTTCACTACATTATCAGCACTGACAGTGCTCAAGAGAATGAGTCAAAACTTTTTAACAGACAAAACTTGTTCTCACAGGCTTTGTTTCTTTGAGGAAAAGCACACGGTGCACAGGCAGCCTACAAGAAGCAAAAAGTCTTGTAGGTAAAGTGTGACACAGAACCACGTTTTACCTGTTTTTCATTCTAATCTATTACTCATGTCACAAACTGATGTTGTGATCTCACTCTGTACTCCAAAGTCAGGTTTTATTTGTTTACTTGCTCTGTGCCAGACATTTGCAACTCCCATTTACCAGTGATAACACTGCCACTGTTTTGAATGTTGACGTGGCAACACAGTTGGCAATACCAAAGCCTAATGTAGATGCACAGGCAGTACTATAGGAAGTGGAAGAGAAAAAGAAATATAGCTAAAAGACTTGGAGCTGAATTAAAGTGACACATGGGTGACTAGGATTGTACAACATGCCAACTACCTGGTCTATAAAACAAAAAACAAGGTAATGCACTAAGGTTAAGCTGCTTCATAAATATAGGCACTTGTACGGTTTTCATACCTTAGAAATTTAGAGCACTAAAAGAAAACCAGTTCACTTGCATAATATTAATTAGATGTTCAACAATTGTGCTTATGTCCCCTTTGATCTTGCTCTGCATCAGCAGCATGTCAAATCTTCCCAGCAGCCTTTCATGTTGTCCCAGACAGCTTATCAAAGCCAAGCATAAGCAAACTCCATCTTTAACCCAGCCCTATTGTTTCCCCAAATACACAATTTTTCCACCATAGAAGATTTTTCATCAATTAAAAAAAATTTTCTCCAATAAATAGATTTTAGAACTATCTAAAAGTCATTGTTCTATCACTACAGCTTTAGGTAGTTATGATAACTGTTTTTAGCAACAGTACTTCTTACAAAAAAAAGTAGCAACCCTCAGTGCTTCTAATGGAACAACTGAGTTTCTAAGGCAAATATTTTCATTATTATCATACACACACATATACACACAATATTCAAATAAAACTTTAAAATCATACATATATATATATATACATACATATATTTGAAGGCTTCAAAGCAAAAATAGAATTTCACACCAACAGACTCACAGAGCAATACAAAATGGTGTTCACAATACATGGTAAATATAATTTCTGCTAGAAAAACTCCAGGTATGCTGTCACATACATTGCCACAAATCCAACTGATTTTTCTTTGTCCTTTGGATTGCACTAACAGAATAAACCATGGCCTATAGACAGGCTGCAACCTTGATCCATAATCTTGTCAGGGAGCAGGGTCTCCCATGAACAGGCTGGGCTGTGTGTTTAGAGCACAGGCCTTCTAGAAACAGTGTCTTTGTTAGCAAAACAGACCACTTAACTACTACTACCATGTTTTCTTTTCCCCTCCAGTGAGGCTCTTAAATACGCACACAACTCCATTTCACAGGAACCACAGGGTTTCTGGTACAAGTCTCCACAATTATCCATTTTAGCCTGACTTCATCTGCAAAGAGACAATCCTAGGAAATAATCACTGTGGTCTTCAGTAGGACAGATTGCCTGAAGTGGTCCTCTACCCCTGCCTGCAGAGAATTTGGGAATATTTGAACAGTGGAGATGAAGCAGGTGATGCCTCCATGATTTGCCAACACCATTCTGAACTGTCCAAATTTCAGTCAAATTCTGCCCTAGATGCCACCTACATTCATCTTAACACTCTCAGACTAATACTCCTGCCCTGCTACAGACTCAGTCATGCCACTGAAAATTAAACTTCACAGGAACACTGTTAGAGCTTCATCTAGAAAAGAGCTATAACTTGGTGTGTTAGGGGCAGGAAATGTGGCCGAGCAGAAATAAAGGAAGAAAGAACAGGGAAAAGGGGCTATTTTGATGACTGGTACTGCTTTTAGAAACTGGTCATCTCTCAGACTTGTCACAGTCTCACTTTACATTCCTGCAGGGTCCAGCAATAAAAGCTGTATATTAACTGATGAACACACCAGTTCCACATCAACAGAAGATAGCTTAAAGCTTAAAGTAGAAAAGTAGAAAAACTGATAATGAAATTTCATTCAATGACTGTGTGGCTGGATAAGAAGCAGCCCAGCAGAATGTCTAAACTACAATATATGTAACTTCAAGCGTTTCAAGACAACTGATCACTCATCTTTTTCCAAAGCTTCCAGAATTTTTTTTAATTACACAGAATATCTCTAAAAAGGAAAGTGTTCTCCCTAAACTCTTCTATAAAAACTAAATGTCTCAGAAATAAATAATTCAGCAAAAATTATATAAAAGTTAATGAGAATCGCCATCAATCCTATTCTCATCCCAGCTGTGCTTCTAAACCTGAAGATCACCTTTATTTTAGCATAGACAACTGTTTGATAGGAAGAAAACAGCTTATTTTATCATCACTAGCAACGAAGTAATCTAAGCATCTCCTGAAAAAGTTGCTAGATGTGAAAACAGCGTTGTCTAAAAGGCAAACAATATAAGCAGGACACCAAAAGAATCAGATTACAAGTCACAAGCTCGTATCTGATTTGTTTGCCTAAATTCAAAAGAAAACAGACTTGCACAAGAGTTAAACCCAGTTATCTAAGTACAGGAATCAGAGGGCACAGATAGTTAGCATATGTGTTACCACTTCACAGAACAAAAATTAAAATGCACTAATATCACTTACAAGGAGTGCACCATGTTTTACTTACTTTGATCAGCATAGTTTTTTGCTTTTAGTTCAAGCTGTCGAGTTTGTGACTCTAATGCTTCCACTCTGGTCTGCAAGTCCTTTTTCTCTTGTTCTTGAGAATCTTCAAACTCAATGAATTTCTAAACAACAACAAAATGGTTAAGTTAGACTAAACAACTAATTACAGATTTTACAGTATGTAGGAAGCAACACAGCAGCCCTTCACAGCCAGGATGGTGCAAGGGGGTCACCAAAACAATGGAATAGATCCACAGGCCACATTTAAACACAAAGAACTGTTTCAGTCAGGTCCATCAGTCAAGCACCCAGCCTAGGTTATACTGTGGAATAACTTTCAACCAAGTGCCAGCTACTCTAGAGAACCTGCTTGGGATTAGCATAAATATTAATTATTTCATTATTGTTTAACTTAATGTACAATAATTGCCAACAGTGCATGTGAACACAGGGAGTCTTGGTGTCCTTCCTTTGACTGATCACCAGCGAAGTTATTTTCACCCATAAGCCACAAAGGTACAGACACTGCAACAGGGACACACCAGCAGTAGTGCCAACCAAAATTATTTGGTATGTTTTCCATCCCCACACAATTCTGCTATAAATTCTCATAATCTTCCTCAAATCCTTAATAACCATCTATAATCTGTCAACAGCACAGGAAACTGTGCTGATCACCACCACCTTTTGTTTCCTTGGTTTACCAGCTTTGTGACTCCCCATATTCTGGAATACACTGAGGAATGCATCAGTGTTTACATTCCCTAACATAAAAATTACCAATACACCATTATAGCAGCTTTAAAAGCACATTTTTCCGCTTTTTATCTTACCCCCCCCNAAAAAAAAAAAAAAAAAAAAATCAAGAAATTCAGTGTGTATTGCTGGCACAAAGAATACTTCTAAAAGCCACAGATGTTTTAAGTCTTGCAGTACTCTATGCTCCGTATTGCAAGAAGAAGACAAAGCCCCCAACACAAGTTGCGCAGAAAGGTTCATAGAACAGGGAGGAGAAGCTGACCAGAAACCTCTGCAGGAAAAAAATCCGAAACACCCACAACAGTTAAAGAGGCAAAGGCAGCTGAGGACCACATGGAAGAAAGGAGACAGTGAAGGCAGCAACTTGAAAACAGTAATCTGATTTGAACAGTTTTTCCTATGTATTGTTAGGAAAATTTAGTGGGAAAAATATTTCAAATGCTCACACATCAACTGTTAATGAGCTATTACTACATTTTAGCCATTTTGTTTTAGAGCTTTTACAAAAGCAGAAGTTCATGACCTTATGAAAAGGGCTTCAGTTGAACAGGGTCATCAGAAGAAGTTCTGATTAAAAAGTACTTCAGATGTAGAAATGCATCAAAACCTATGAAGTGAAACAAGAGTTCCTTTCAGACAACTCTGCACAGCTGTCACAGGACTGGCCATGGTGTTCATGTGACTGTGCTTGAAGCTAAACCACCACACAATCGAGGACCAGCTGACACAGCCCAGGTAGCTCCTCTTTGGGTGCTGCCATGGAAAATCCCTCTTCAAACACAAACGTGCAGAAACCTTTCTACTCCCTCCAAACAAAGTTTTGGAATATTAATTAGCCAATGTAATTTGAAAACCTCAATGTTTAAGCTTGTTTCATGTCTTCTTTGTAGTAACTGATTCAAGACTTTTGCCCCTTTAACATTCAAGTCATGCTGGCCTATTCTTGGCAGACTCCCTTTTCAAAAAGGGCTTCAAAGTTTGACGCAAATTTGGCACTGGGGCTAAAGACCAGCACAGTTTGTTACACTGAACACGGGAAAACATAAAAGCAGAATTATAAAACTGTAATATCTTTGTTTAGTTGTTTCTATGACGTTTTCCCAAAAATGTGTCATAGCTTGCCAATGGCCAGAGACAATTATACTCATGAATAACAAACAGCCATTCAGAGCCATTAATGTCATTGTTATTCATAAAACTACAGATAGATATGATTTTGCATTTCCTCTCAACTTCTTCAACTGCAAGTGGTAAAACTACTTTTGCCTCAAACAGTTTTGCTACCTTCCACTAGTTTACCTTTATTTTGTTAAGTTCAAATCTACTTTACCACACTTTAAAGCATTTCTGTAGCTGAGTATTTTTCCCTCCCCTGCTGTAAACTATGTCTGATCAGATCTTGGGATTGAGAATCTTGGACTTTGAATATATTTATTTTATTTTACATTTCTCCTTCTGGTGACAGCATAATCACAGACACAGCCCCAGCAAATGGATCATCACATCCTGACTAAGCCTGCAGAAGTATGACGGAAGAACTAGTCAGATAAACCACCAGAGCAGCCAAGGACACGCTGAGCACCCTCACTAAAAGACTTTTTTTTTTTTTTTCATTTACATTGACAATGCACTCAAATACTGCTTATCTCCTGCACTGTTTAATGTAAATCCAGCAGCATATGTAGGAACATGTTAGGCAACCAATAACCATCCTCTCATTTCAACCCCTACTGGTTATACAAAACACTGAGGCAGACAAAAATCTAGTTTTTCCCATTTTAAGTGATACTCTGTTTGGGCCACAAAGATGTATGTTACAACTCCAATGAGAAGTGTGATAAGCGAGATTTTTGGTACTTTTTTTTTTTTTTTTTTTTAAGAGCAAGCTGAAGGACATCAACCTGTCTCCAAAATAATCAGACCAGATGATATAAGGTTACAGAAGATACAGCTGCAATGATCCTTAAAAGGTCATCTTGTTTCCAGGTTCTGATTCTCAGTCTGGATGTCTGGATCCTAATTTTGATTAGGTTATGATGAGATGTAACACAGGATGTGATGCACAGCTCCTCCTCAATGTGCCTGCTACTGAAACCCAACCTGTGATACCTTCATCAGCCATGTTTGGCAACTCCCATTTAATCCATCCCAATTTCTCCAGGCACCACCAAGCGTGTCATTTCAGAGCTTTGTCCAATCTGTTCTTAGACACCTCATACAGAAAGTGTGAAAAAGTCCCTCACAAACTAAACTCAAATATCGTTATGTAATCATTTTTACACCTACTTTAAAGTTTGCAGAGATCTTTGGAACAAATAACTTGGACTACACAACAGGCCAGCACATTAGGAACCCTCTGCCCTGCACACAACCACTCAGTAGCACTCTATTAGCCAAATGAAATATCTCTTCCTATATTTATGTCATCTTCTGTTTCCTAACACTTTGATTTGTTTTCCTGTCACAGGACCCAGGTGCAATGCTGAGCAGATCTGATGTCAGGGTCCCACCCACTTGGCAATCTTCACTGCTCCATGACATGTCCTTCAGCAATGTGTGCTGCAACAATGACAGATTCTCAGCCAATGGCAAGTTCTTCTTGAAGCAGAGAGGAAAAAAAAAATCACCCAAAAAGCCAGTTCAGATGGACTTGGGACACAGAAAAACACATGAAAATGAAAATAACCTGATAGCTGTAAAATAGAGTGAAAGTTTTCTGTAAAATGCATCTTGGTTTTGTTCTCTCAAATGAAAAATACCTAAACTCTTACTGCACAGTGTTTATTCAACATACAATTCTAAGGAAGAAAGTTACCTCTGGGAACAGTAACAAAAAACAGACATCAAGTGCATGCTATGACTTAAACCAATTTTAGTAGTGGTAAATCATTTTTCATGGTTGCAAAAGATTTCAAAACCAGCTTAATCCCACCAACAGCAGAAAATCTAAAAGATATCCTGATTTGGCATGGCTAAAAGGAGTAGATTTTATCCTCTTTGCAAGTGCACACAAAACAGATGCCAGCTACAAGTGCAGGTATGAAACAGCACATTGCTGTAGAAGTTATTCTTATCACGATATAAAATTGCAGAAGCACAAATGCTGATTGCTCTCCCACTTCCTTGGGGCAGTAATTGCTACCTCAGTCACCAAGTGGGAAGGTAAGAACAGGAAGCAGAACAGCAGAGCAGCTGGTTCCTCCATTCCTTCAGCATTATCAAAAAACCTACCATGTTAAAAGTTAGACAAGTGATTTTCCAGCAACTTCAAAGATCAAGACTGTACCCAGAGGGTTGAGAAGTAGGCCCAGAACTTCTGTCAAGGTGACTTTTAAAAAAAATTCTTTCAGAAATCCACAGGCAACAACTTTTAAGATGTTTAAGATGCTTACTTTTTAAGCTCAGGAGAAAAAAAAGAAGGCAAACTACAAAAATGGGATAAGGAGACCCCTACCCAAACAGTAAAATATTTAATGTTCATTAAGATACTGCTGCAAATAAATTTCCTACTACAACAAGCAGAAAGTAAAAAAAAAGTGTGTTAATTGTCCAGAGAAGCTGTGGCTGCCTCATCTCTGAAGTGCTCAAGGGTAGGTTGGACGGTGGATCGTGTCCCCGTCCATGGCAGGGTTGGAGTGACACAAACTTCCAACCCAAACCATGGTGTGATTGTATGAACAGATAATAATAAATATGGAACTCAGCAGCTCAAAATTCTCCATTTTGCCATCAGATAACACAAGCAAATGCCACAGAAAAAGAAATGGGCTAAGCCAGCAACTTTTTGCTCAAGGAAAATAGTGTTAAGTTTCTGTTCCCTCCTTTTATTTCAACCATACTGCATCAGGTTATCTCAGCATCGAAAAAAATATTCAACAACCATGGCTAACAGCTGCCTCTCCTGAGCACAGCAGGCTGTATCTGTACACTTTCATACCTGTACAGCACAATGACCTCAGCACATCACAGAAATGACCTTTGCGCTTACCATGAAAATACGGTCTTTGGTCTAACTGCACTTTGGAAAGCACCAGCCAGCTGTCTTGCAGCAAGAGCACTGGTAAACTGTATAAAACTTGTCCCCTCAAATTAATTTATCACGACACGCAGAAATGGAGATGGCAGTGAAGGACACCGCCAATACAGGCACATACAGTTCCTGAAGACCTACAACATAATTACCCCATGCTCTGTCCCATCACGTTGGTACAGTTTCTGTCCTGCTCCCCAAGGCCTTTTTATTTTCCCATCTGGCAAATGCTGCCTGTGTTTCAAGCCTTATGGATTTTCTTGCAAATCAGTTCAGAAAGTATTTATCAATCCCTTCCTATTACTCTCAATAAAAACAGATTTTCCTAAAAACCCTTTCACGTCAGCTTGTGCTGGAAATAGCGTGGCAACTTCAGTTCCCTGCCTGGAGTCCATAAGGCATCATAAAACCACCACGCATTTGACAAGCAGAATGAGTGATCTCTCAATCCAAGAGCTGGGGGGACAGCCTTCATACTACAGCACTCCATAACAAACAGAGTCCCGGAATAAACTGCAGACAACACTTTGCACTCACTTAGAATCAAACAAATATTTGTACAGGGCTAATGCTTTTTAATTTAAGCTTTCACTGTCAATACTGTGTTTACCCTCAGTATGGTTGTTGTTCTGATTTTTGAAAAATTTAGAGGGCGAGCACAAGCAGAGAGATTAGCACAGAACAGGGGGCCTGGAAATGGATTTGTAAAAGGGCTTGTTCTATTACAGATAATGCTGCCAATCCAATTTCCTACAGCAGTTTGGCAAGACAATGAGCTGGAGGAAGTTATTCTGCACAGCTGCCTTCCATTCTATTGCTTTATAACATCACATTATCTAATTCCTTACAAGCTTCTTTATGCTGAAATGATCCTTGGTACAAAAACTGAAATAAAAACATCTAACATCCCAATCGGAGTCGATGTCACTGGAGAGTCAGACCACCTGTTGCTGCCCGCAGCTTTATGTACCAGCCCTGAAGGGCTTCAGCCTAGACACTGTGAACTTCCACGGTTTTTACAATGCGTTGTCATTATTTTTGCAAAAACGGAGAATCCGTCTCCCTCTGCGGAGAGCATCCCGCGGGGCCGTGACAGCGCAGCCAGCGCACGGTTCCATGGCCACTCCGCTCCCGCAGCGCTCCGTAGGGGCTACCGGGGATCCCTGCGGGAGCAGCGGCTCAGGCACCGCGGGCACACGGAGCCGCAGCACCGGGAGGGACTCCCCGCCCTCCTCATCCTCCTGCCGAGCCGCTTCGCGACCCCAGCACGTCACCGAGGGCTCCGGCCCCGCGGCCGGACGGGGCAGCCCCGCTCGTGGCTCCCGGCACCGCCCGCTCTGCCCCGGGCAGGCCCGGCCGGGAGGTGCCGCCGCCCGCCCGGAGCCGCCCCGGCCTAGCGCCGCGCTCACCTCCTCGGCCTGTTTGCGCAGCGCCTTCTCCCGCTCGTACTGCGTGAGCAGCTGCTCGTTGTCGTCCCGCAGCAGCTCCAGCTCCACGCTGGTCTCCTGGCTGTGCGCGCACACCGAGTCCAGGTTCTCCAGCACGGCCACCACCAGCGGCATCAGCTCGGCCACCACCTCCTCATCGTAGCGCCCGATGAGCCGCTCGAACTCGCGGTAGATGGAGCCTGCCAGCCCCGACACCCGCTCCGACATCATGGCGGGGCCGGGCCCGCCGGGGTCCTCCTGGTACACCACGCCGTCCGCCAGCTCCATGGCGACGGCGGCGGCGGCTGTGCGGGGCCTGGCGGGGCCAGGCAGGTGCTGCTCGGAGCGGCTCCCGGCGGCGGCGGCGGCGGAGCCTCGGCAGGGCCGGGGAGCGGCGCGCGGCTCTGACCTCACCCGCCGCGCCGGGCGGGGCCTGCCGCGACGGCGGCGTGGGGCGGGGCCACGGCAGGGACGTCACGGGGGTGTGGTCTGCGTGGTGATGTCATCGAGGGGCGGGGCTGTGTGACGGTGAGGAGCGGGGTCGTCGTTCGGCGCGAGCGGGCTCTGCTCCAGGGAGCAGTGACGGGACGCGAGGGCACAGTCCTAAGGTGCACCAGGAGAGGTTCAGGTTGGACATGAGGAAGAAATTCTTTACAGAAATGGTGACTGGCACTGGAATGGGTGAGATGTCACCGTCCCTGGAGGGGTTTGAGGACAGACTGGATGTGGCACTCAGTGCCACACTCTGAGTGACAAGGTGGTGTTGGGTCATAGGTTGGCCTGGATGGTTTCAAAGGTCTTTCCCAACCTCATTCACTCTGTGATCCTGTGGTTCTGTCACCCAGTCTGACCGTGCACCTGGCACTGCCACTCTAACTCCTAAAACACTAAACCAAATCACCCAGTGCTGGGTCCAGGTGCCTCTTTAACAGCTCCAGTGTGGTGATTCCATCACCCCTCTGGGCAACCCCTTCCAATTCCTGACCACACAAACAATTAAAATAAATTTTTAAATTAAAAAAAAAATCTTTATATTATTTAATCTAAATCTCCCTTGGCTTAAGACCATCTTCTTTCTCTCTGCAGGCCCAGCAGAAGAGCCCCATCCCCACCTCACCACACACTCTTGTCAGTAGTTCTAGAGAGTTGTGAGGTCACCCCTACGCCTCCTCTTCTCAACACTAAACAAACCCAACTTCATAAGATGTTTTCTAGTCCCTTTACAAGCCTTGTTCCTCTTCTCTGGTCATGCTGCAGCCCCTCAATGTCCTTTTTAAACTGAGCACAGCAGTGCCAAGAACACAGGGACAGTGCTGCTGCTGACCATGCTATTCCTGTTACAGGCCAAAATGCCCCAGGTCACCAGAGTGAGCATCTCTAAAAGGTCTCTTTAATCCCTTAGGGTGGGACCAGGGTGGGGAGCTCTGGGTTGTGGGGTGAGGGTGTCCCATAGCAGCTCCCTCTGTGCATGGCAGCTGTGAGGCATGCAGTCTGACAGCTCCCAGGGTATTTATTTATCACACCATGAATAGACCCAGTGATTCACTGGGGGATGACTGAAGGAGGTAGGATCTTAGCTTCTGGGTCTTGGGACTCTGCAGCTCCTAAACTGTTTCTGGGGCTCTGTGTTGGCTGGTGTCTGGCAGTAAAAATGCCTTTCCTTTCTAATAAGGTCTCCAGATAATATCCGAAATCCTGTTTTCATAGCAATAATGCAGCTTTTAGAAGGCATCTTGCACTTGCTGAGAGAGATTGATTTTCCTAGGATTTGGAACAAGGAGTTCCATTCTTGGATCATGTGCTCTGTCATGGGAGCAATGGGAGTTGTTAGAGGCATTTAAGAAAATTTAAATTGGAAAAACCCTTTAGGACCACCAAGTCCATCCATTAATCCAGCACTGCCAAGGTCACCACTAAACCATGTCCCCAAGTGCCACATCTGCAGATTTTTCAGATGCCTCCAGAATAGTAACTCTATCATTGCCCTGGCAGCCTCTGACAGGGCTTGACAGCACTTTCAGTAAATAAATTTTTCCTAATATCCCCTCAAAACCTCCTCTGGTGTAACTTCTATTATACAAGTCAAACTTGGGGAAATCAGTATTTTTCATCAGATGATATAACACGTACAGCTAAGGAACCTGGGGGCCCAGCAGCAGTTCAGCAACAAAGAAATGAAAATGTACTTTAAAAAGGCAGAAAGCTTGAGAAGGGGTGGAATTTTAACTGTGGTGATTGCATTCAGTTCCACTGGAGAGCAGCAGAGCCTTGCACTTAATTTTCTCTGATTTGAGCTGGTTCTAAGTGCTTTAAATGCATGTGCTGCCTTGTCTCTTCATGCACTGAGCCAGTGAGTCTGCGCAGGGATGACAAAGAAGGAAAGACTCCAGCCCTGTATATTGGATTTATTGTGAGTCCTGTTTAGACATCATCATCCTTCCAAGCTACTATTTAACATGGTACAGGAAGGGCACAGACAGTTGAAATACAATTTATAAACGTGGCAAAAGGAAAGAAAAGCTGCTTCGCTTTTAGTTATTACCAAACAATGCCATCATTCCAGCTAAAAAATAATTCTTAAAAGACATGATGTGTACTCTCATGCATCTTCTCAAGTTAAATTTTCATTTAAGTTATTGGAAATTATCTCTATGAAGGGATTATTTTTTTCCTGTTTCTCTTTGGCAGTTGTACACTGCCCTAGTTTGAAAGAAAGGTGTCCACCAAGGAAGGAGGGGACCTCTCTTGGAATGGAAAATGTAAACCCCTTCCCTCTGAATTATTTTAACTTTGAAATGATGAAGCTTTCAGGCAAAGAGATGGGAAAAGGGTATACATTAGTAAAGAACTGCTATTCCTTTTCCCTCTCTTTGCCTGAAAGCCCCTTATTTTCAAAGTTATAATCATTCAGAGGGAAGGGATTTACATTTTCCATTCCAAGGGAAGCTCCTGCCTTCCCTAGCAGACACCTGTCTTTCAAACCAAGACACCAGCAAAAGCTCATTTATACAGGAGCAACTTGCTCTGCTAATCATGGATTAATCTCAAAAGTCACAAAGTTGACCCGTATTTAATGAGGTTAAAAGACTTGGCAAAGATCATGGAATGGTAAAGCTGGAAGTCGTGTTTGCCCACCTAAGCTTTAATCATTAAATGACATAGATTTAATAAGGCTGTAAATAGATGTCCTATTGCTGCTTTGAACTTAATATTTGTATAAACATCCTGTTTCTAGAGATCTTTCTTCTATTTTTGTGTATTGTTTTGCCATAGGGAACATTACAGCGTTAGAGTTTGTTTCAGTAGTATGAAACATCTTAAATGAATGTGTATCAAAGCAAGAGAATAAATTGCATTAGCATTGTCAGGAGAATATTCAGAAACTCTAATTGCAAAATAAACTCAAGGAGGACTTGCTAGAATGTATGATGCTGTGATTTTAAAAATGTAGTCAGAGATCTTGAAAAGTATGGTGGGAAAAGACCCTAAATACAAGAAAGCAGGTTGGTCGAGTAGATCCCAAGTAAGGAAATCAATGTTATCAAAAAGTTGAACTTTTCCCTGTCAAGCAGCAAAGTCCTCCCCAGAGGGAAGCAAAATCTTCATTGTTTTGCTTTCAATAACCAGGGAGTGGACCCCAGGAAGTTCATCTGAATTTGGAAACAAAAAAGATGCTGTATTCTCAGTTCTCTCAAAGGAAATAAAATGCTCCAGGCAAAGGAGCTCTGGGGTAAATCGTTCAAGGGTCGTTTAACTCAAAGAGCTAATACAGTATAACCAGAAAAAAAACCGAACAAAATTAATAACCTCCTTTAAAGAGGAATTGCAAGCAGTACGATAACGAGATTTTTGTTAAAATAGCATTATGGTAAATAACGTTAAATTTTTATTTCTTTTTTAAAAAGAAATCTTTTTTAAAATAAATAAAATTTTAAAGTAATTTTTTTTTTTTTTTTTTTTTTTGTTAGTATTTTTTAATGTTAAATAAAAGCGGGGAGCCAGCAGGCAGGAGGGCAGCGCTGGCAGGGCCGAGCCCGCAGCCCGGCCAAGGGAAGGGAGGAGGCGCTCGCTGCGGGACGGGCGCGCTCTGCGGGCCGGAGGCCGCGCTGTCCCCACGGCAGGAGGGGGGGCACGGCTAAGCCGAGCGGGGACCCGCGGTGACACGGCTTGACAGAGCCACCCGCGCGGGACACGGGCTGCACAGCCAGCGCAGAGCCCGCGGGGACACGGACTGAGAGACAGCCGGGACCACAGCGGGGTATCCGGGCTGCGACACCCACCGGGCCACCGGCGGGGGACACCGCTTGCCACAGCCACCGGGCCACCGGCGGGGGAAAGGGCTTCAGGGTTTGCGAGAGCCACCGGAACACCAACGGGTAAGCCGGGTTCTGAGCAGCGGGAAGGGTCCCCGTGTCCCCAGGCAGTGTCCCCGGGCAGTGTCCCCACACCCCTGCGGAGCCTCCCCGCATCCCTCACCTGCCCGCTCAGGTGTGCACAGGCACCTCCGGTCCTGCTGGTTTCCAGCTGGTTTCCAATCTGCCTGTAGATTACTTTATTAATTTTTCGCACGGCACTGGAAGATGGATGTGTGCTGATCATTACCTTCCTTTCCATTCAGAGTTTTTCTGATTTCAGTACTCGCTGTTTTTCCTGCACTTGGCACCCTTCCACTGCTCCGAACTCACTCCTGCAGTGCTTGGGAAAACCTGTGTGTGGTCGCTGGTTTGTCCAGACACTGGGACCGTGGATTACAGGCCCACAGACACAGCCAACCTAACTACACTGATAGCAGACAGGGCTGGGATGGTTGGGATTGCACAGTCCTGGAGTAACAAACTTTATTTTCCCCCTCCTCAGGACCATGGCTGCCATCGATGAACGCACCTTCATTGCCATCAAACCCGACGGGGTGCAGAGGGGGCTGGTGGGGGAGATCATCAAACGCTTCGAGACAAAAGGATTCAAACTGGTCGCCATGAAATTAATACAGGTAAACTCTCCTCAATTGCTGTGTCTGCTTTTTTATATCAGCTGTAGCCTTCAAATAGAGCAGCATGCTGTAACAGCAAATGTGGTCTCTGTAACATTTAAAACTGAGATTTTGAGAAGTCGTACTTGGGATGTTTTTTGGAAAAGTTCCAATTCCTAGATCTGGCTAAATGCTTTAGACGTGCTAAGCACACTAATTTTAGTAACCTGATGCCCTTAGTCTGAAGAGAATATTCTTCCAGGTGCATCCTATGCCTAATAAATGTCTTTTAGTATCTTTCACAAATCTCAGGTCACACAAACTGCCTGTACTGGCAACACAAACTTTTCTAAGTTTAGTTGTTGTTAAAGCAAACAGATCAAATTCGTATCAACCAAAAGTCCTAGGAAGGTGCTAGAAATACTGAATTTTGAAGTGCGTGCATGTTTCAGGATTACCAGCTCTCTGTGGTTAATCTCTGTGATTTCACTATGCTCTTAAGTTCTTACTGTAAGCTTTTTTCTCTGTCTGTCTGGTTTTTAACCCAGGCCTCTGAGGACCTTCTGAGGGAGCACTACATCGACCTCAAAGACCGGCCGTTTTACGATGGCCTGGTGCAGTACATGCACTCGGGCCCTGTCGTAGCCATGGTGAGCTCCTGGCAGGGAAAAACTGCTTGTTTGTCTTCCCTGCAATGAGAATGTCTCACCTGTTGGATTCTTGTTTATTTTTGAAAGGATTTAGAAATCTGGGTTCAAATACTTAGTATGGAAAGATGTGCTGTTAACTCTTTTTCTTTAATATTTCCTAATAATTTTTCTCTCCTTTGAGTCAGTTTGTGGAGGAAGAGGGCAGGGGCAAAAGGGAGTCAAAACCAGGACCTTGAGAAACAGTAAACCTGCACAAAAGCCCCACTCTGAAATACTGTGTAGTAAGGAAGCTGAAAAAGGATGGTGAAATATTTTAACTCTATTTATGTCTTTTCTCCTTGATAATGTATTTGTAAAGTAGTTGAGGTCTAGCTCTCCCATGAGCAGACAACTCTGTGAGACTGTTTGACTCACTGAGATGGAAAATTGTTCTCTCTTCACCCTGGGTGAGGAGGGGGATTGCAAAGAAGGGGAGGGACCATGTGAGCAGATGCTTCAAGAATTTGGCAGAAGAATTGGAGATAAAATATGTCTCACTGTGACAAATATTCAGATGGTGATTTGTGCCATGAGGGACACCCCGTGTTCTTGTGGATAGTGTAATTTATCTGCTGCTAAATAATCTGAATGGAATTTTTTTTTTCTTTAAGGTGTGGGAAGGTCTTAATGTGATTAAGATTGGAAGACTAATGCTGGGGGAAACCAATCCATTTGATTCCAAGCCCGGCACTATTCGTGGGGACTTCTGTGTCCAAGTTGGAAGGTAAATTTTAAAACTTTTGGTATCATCAGTTAATGCCAAGTGTTATGTCATGATATTTACAGGAACTGTGTGCTCCATCCTTCTCTGTCTTACACATGGAGGTGCCATTCACTGTGCCCTTAGGATCTAAGGATGGGGATCAAGTCATGGCTGTCCCCATTGACAAAAATGAGGAGCAAAGCTGGCACTGCCTAAGCTTCGTCTTTTCCTACTTTACCGTTTCTTAAAGCTCCTGTCCATAATGGTAACCACTTCAAAACAAGAAGCTTGCTTTAAGAACTCTCTTACTCTTGTATTCACCTTTTCCTAGGAACATCATTCATGGCAGTGATTCTGTGGAAAGTGCTGAGACAGAGATCAATTTATGGTTCACTCCTGAAGAACTGGTTGATTACAGAAGCTGTGCTCATGAGTGGATCTATGATTAACACCCAGCCTGGATCTTCTGATATCCCCATGCCCATGAGCAACTGCCAGCCTCTAGCTATGCTGAAGAATTCCCTGGTAGAAACCTCAGAAAACAGTGACATTGCTCTGTTGTGGATGTTAAATAGAATCAGTACTTGCTGCTTCTTTGATTTAAAAGCTGACAAGTTACAGATGGAATTGCATGTTTTAAAAGCTGCTTCTGGGATTGAGAGATATGAGGTGAAAAACAACACAGAGCAGATAACAGATATATTTTTCTGAAGCACTTTATAGTCATAGAGGGTATTTTGGTAAACATTAAAAAAATAGGTACAAATTTATTTAGTAAATAAATATGGCAATAGCTCAGACGTTAACTTTGCTAGAACACGAGAGGACAACTGATGGTGTGTAAATGCATTGATAACATGCCCAAATGTAGAGGATTTACTTTATATCAAGTCAAGTGTGTCCCCATTCCTAAATTAGCTGCAGAGAAAAAAAAGCCCATTTCTCTCCCCAGAACATGCTGTGTACACAGAGCTCAGCTCTGGCTAAAATGACATCTGGCCTCCACACTGACACTGTTTCAATTGCTCTTTTTTCCTTCTACATGGGATTTATTTAGCATTTTAAGATTAAAATTTAAATTTAATTTAGCATTTACAGATTAACTGGCCAGGCTTTATGAAATGTCTTTTTATGTGAAAAGAAGATTAATGTGAGGATGGATGAGGGAGATTCTACCTTCAGCCACTTTAGTGCAGCAGCTCTCTGACATTGCACAGAGCAGTAAGTGGTGTTTGCTTTGCCACCTGAACAGCTGATAATTTAGCTTTGTTCTCTTTTAGTGTCCTTGTTGGGGGTTAGGTTGCTTTTCTTTTGTTCTTTCTTACCTATAGAATTTTTCACTTGAGTTGCTGGAAAACGTTGACTACTGGTATTTATGGGTACTTGAGAAAACAAAGGGTTGGCCGGGCCCAGGTAAAAGGAGGGCAGGGGCAACTGCCCCTCTCTCTCTGCTACTTCAGGTATGAGAAAAGGAATTCGCCACAACCCAGCCCGGAGCTTCTCGTTCTTCTTGTTCTTCTTGTCCTTTTCTCCTTCTCCTTCTCCTTCTCCTCCTTCTCCTTCTCCTCCTTCTCCTTCTCCTTCTCCTTCTCCTTCTCCTTCTCCTCCTTCTCCTTCTTCTCCTTCTCCTTCTCCTTCTCCTTCTCCTTCTCCTTCTCCTTCTCCTTCTCCTTCTCCTTCTCCTTC